>PVKC010006939.1:0-30268 GCA_004027635.1 Crocidura indochinensis | reverse complement strand
AGGGAGGGAGGGAGGGAGGGAGGGAGGGAGGAAGGAAGGAAGGAAGGGAGGAAGGAAGGGAGGAAGGAAGGAGAAAGAAAAAAAGAATGAAGAAAGAAAGAAGGAAGGGAGGGAGGGAAGGAAGGAAGAAAGAACGTAAAGAAAAAAGAAGAAAGAAATAAAGAAAATATATATGGGGCCCAGGAGATAGCATGGAGGTAAGGCGTTTGCCTTTCATGCAAAAGGTCATCGGTTCGAATCCCGGTGCCCCATATGGTCCCCTGTGCCTGCCAGGAGCAATTTCTGAGCATGGAGCCAGGAGTAACCCCTGAGCACTGCGGGGTGTGACCCAAAAACCAAAAAAAAGAAAAAAAAGAAAATATATATAAAATATTTTTCACTGAAAACAGTAAATACAGAGCACAATAAATGAATCAGTCAATTTTGCAGGAAATATGAAGATTAAGAGATTAACAGAAGAAAAATGGGACCCGAGTGATAAACAGCGGGGAGGGCCTTGACTTGCATACAAACCTCGGTTCCATTCTGGGCATCCCATATGGTATTCCAAATCTTCCAGGAGTCAATTTAGAGAGAGGAATAACTCCTGAGCACTGCTGGAAGTGTCCAGAAAACAAAACAAAACAACAACAACAAAAATCTAAGGTAATAAAAAATAAGCAACAGTATACATATTAGAAGCCTGAGTGGTAGTACTGTGGTAGGATGTTTGCCTTGCTTATCCTTGATCCCCCATCCTATCTGTTCTCGCCCCTCCCCCAGCCCAGGCAGTTTATGAGTGCAGTCAGGATCCATGAGCCCTGCTGGGTGTGGCCTAAAAACAAAAACAAAAAACAAAAGTATACACATTAGATAAAGATGTAAAATGAGAGGTAAAAAGTGTATGTTTGAAGAGAACTAGCATTTAAATCTTTGGAATGTGTTCAAAGTTACATAATTATTATTTTCAAAAAGAATGTTACAGAGGACCATATGTGGTGTTTGGAATTAAACTCATGTGCAAGGCAAGACTTAATTTCTTTCTTTTTTTTGGGGGGGGGGCATACGCGTTTGATGCTCAGGGATTACTCCTGGCTAAGCGCTCAGAAATTGTCTCTGGTGTGGGGGCACCATATGGGACGCCGGGAGATCGAACCACTATTCTTCCTTGGCTATCACTTGTAAGGCAGAGACCTTACCTCTAGTGCCACCTTTCTGGCCCCAAGACTTAATTTCTGTACTAGTTTTTGTTTTTGTTTTTGGGTCACACCTGGCAGCTCTCAGGGGTTACTCCTGGCTCCATGCTCAGAAATTGCTCCTGGCAGACACAGGGGACCATATGGGGCACCAGGATTCAAACCGATGACCTTTTGCATGAAAGGTATACGCCTTACCTCCATGCTATCTCCTGGGCCCCTAATTTCTGTACTATTGTTCCTGCCCTGGGATAAAGTTTCTTTGAAGGTTACACAACAGTACTTGAAAGAACATAGAGGGGTGGAGAGAAAGTACATGTGACTTGGCTTTGCATGTGACTAACTCAATTCAATCCCCATTATCCAGAATGTACCCCTGAGCCATGCCAGAAGCAACTCTTGAGTCCATGTAGAACCAGGAGTAAGACTTGAAAAATCAAGGAGTGATCCCCAAAATAAATTAAAAATAAAAAATAGCCTGGGGATATCTATTAAGTACTGAAGTAAAACTGCTCTTAAGATGGTCTTGGGTGGGGGCTGGGCGGTGGCGCTGGAGGTAAGCTGCCTGCGCTAACCCAGGACGGATCTCGGTTCGATCCCCCGGTTCCCCATATGGTCCTCCGTGCCTGCCAGGAGCGACTTCTGAGCGAATAGCCAAGAGTAACCCCTGAGCGTCACCGGGTGTGGCCCAAAAACCAAAAAAAAAAGATGGTCTTGGATGGAGATGAAGGTCTTGGTTCACCATCCCAGGCCACATGGCTCCAGCCCCCACTAATTGGTGGTTCTGGAGGTCCATGAGAGCGGCAGGTAGAAATCTCACTCACAGGCAGGCTTCATGCGAGATAACATCTTTATTCAGCCCTAGCCATCAGATGTGGCTGCTACCATTCAAGCTAGCCCTGCATCTTCTTTTATCCATGTCACCTCAGACCTACATGTTGACCAGGATCCAAAAGATCCAAAAGGCAAAAGGGGAAAGTCAAAAAGGCCAGAAAGCCAGAGACCCCAGACCTAAATACCCTTCCAAGACCCCTCCCAGGAAATGGGCGGGGGTTTGCAGGTAAAGTAAACGCAATATCCGGCTCCCAAAGCCCCGCCCAGGAATGGGCAGGGCTCAGGTAAGTTACCTGTGCTCAGGGGTGAAGCTACAAAGCACATCTTTAAATTTTTGCTAAATAGTTTAAAGAAGTCTAGAATTTTGAGTTTTTTGAACACTTTTACATTTATTTATCTATTATATTTTGGTTTTGGAGTTACACCCTGCTGTACTCAGGGGTTACTCCTCACTCAGCTCAGAAATCACTCCTGGCAGGCTTGGAGCACCATATGGAATGGCGGGATTTGAACCACTGTCCTTCTGATTTCAAGGCGAATGCTCAACCTCCATCCTATCTCACCAGCCCCACTTTTACTTTTTTTTAAACTTTATATATTGATTGATCAATAGATTGATTGGTTTTGGGCCACACCCAGTGGCTCTCAGGGTGGTTACTCAGAAATCATTGCTGGAAGGCTGGGGACCCATATGAGATGCCGAGAATTGAACCTGGTCCCTCCTGGGTTGGTATGTGCAAGGCGAACACCCTACCGTGGTGCTATCTCTGCGGCTGAACACTTTTACATTATGTTATTTTGTTTATATTCATTGAATCAAGTATTTTTCATGCTGTTACCTCACACAGCACTCATTCTCTAAAATAAGAATGCTTTCAAAGACTTACATAGTTAAAATTAGAATTAATTTTCACAAACAAGTATATAAAACTTTTGAAGAAAACTAAATGCTTCATAAAATATAAATTACAGTGTAGTTTTGGAGGAAATAACCACAGTTACTAAAGATTCATTGAAAAAAGCAGTGGAATGATTGCTTTGATGTAATATGTAATGGTTAAGCTTATTTTAAGCTGACTGTATCATTGAGAAATGACCACTTTTTTTCTGTTGGTTCACTGTATGGAGGTCCTTTGATATTTTGGTATTTAAGTTACTACAATGTCTATTTAACATTAGCAGGAAAAATGTTAATTTAATCTTACTTTACTATATAGATGAGATTCAAATAAGCACCTAGTTGTTTTCAGACCATACAGTGGCAGCTATGAAAACAATTAGGACCCACCCAGTCGCAGGTGGGAGAGTGGTTCAACCAAAGTTTTTGATATTCTTATGTCCCTTGCAGACTGCTGGAGATCTAGTGACACTTGGCAAAATGCCATGCATAGAAGCAAACAGAGCTTGGGAGGGAAGGAATTCCAGAGTCTTAAGACCCTGACCTAGGGACTTTCTCCCTAGTTTCCCTAACCATCAATCCTGAGAGCTGCCAATTGCCCTGAGTCAACCATGAGGAGAGGGAGGAAGTTATGGGGTTAGAATGTCAAAAAGACTTAACAGGGTGAGTACAAGAGCCTTGAAGTTGAAGGTAATAGTTTTAAGCTCTTTCAGAGTTGTTGCATGTGTCAGGAGCTAGTGATTTGTGAGCTCTGTCCTTGCTTGTGCTTCACCCCTCTAACCTCTGTCCATGGCTGGCCTGAACAAGTGGTGTAAGCAGCTGCCAGTGGAGTGTGATTTGAAGGACATTGAGAGGCTCACTTGGCCCTAATTATTTTTCCCTGGACTTGTCATAACTTTCTTGTTACCTCACACAGCATTTGCCTTGATATTTTGTGGATGGATGGAGGGAGGATGGATGGATAGATGAATGGACTTTATTTGGAGCACACATATTTTATGCTATATGTTCAATACTAAACAGCATAGAAGAACCAAGTGTAAATGTTATTAATATGGTCTCACTCTTAATGAAACCAATATCTAGTTAGAGAAGATAAAATAGGTACTATAATAAATAGGGAGACTAAAAGTTTGGAATGAAATAAAAAAAAAAAGGTAAGGGGCTGGAATAGTGGCGAAAGCGCACAGCCAGGACTAACCCCTGAGTGTCACCAGGTGTGGCCCAAAAACAAAAGAAAAGAAAAAATGTGTATAACAAACATTTTTTTAAAGTTATGCAAATTCAATGTGGGTTCACCACTCATAATTTGGAAAACCAAAAAAATTTTTTTAAATAAAAAATAAATAAAAAATGTTACTAAGATACATGAACTTTGGAAAGGTTTCCCAAAAAAAGGTCATTTCTAGTCATCAAAATTAACTTTAGTTGAAATACAAAAATGCTGGAAGAAATATTATAACTCCAGAAGTGTGTGTGTGTGTGTGTGTGTGTGTGTGTGTAACAATTTTTTTCTGTGAAAACTAGAAAACTGGGAAGACCAGAGGGTGAACCTAGTGGTGGAGACACATTTTTTCTATGCTCAAGGTGAGGCCTAAGTGCTCTCTTTGGTACCACATGCCCTTCCTCAACTTCCAGCATAAGTCCCCCTCCACCCCCCAGACACACACACACACATTCCACTACACTGGCATCTGAGCACTGTTTGGGAGGCTCTCAGCCCCAGCCTCACCCTTTGTAAAAAGACAAAGGAAGGTAGAAAATTTTGGTGAAAGGAAGGAAAACATTTCAAGATAACAAGAAAGGTGGAATTTAGTTTCTAGGCTGCCATCTCTACATTAATAGTACCAAATTTACTGCAGTTAGGTCTAGGGAGGGCCTAAATGACCCAGGACAATTTCTGAGTCAATGATTGGGAAAGAGGAGCCAGAAGTTAGAGCAAGGTATTCAGAATCAATTAGTCAGGGTTTGATTGGGAAATCTAGTGGGCCACTGCACACTGGGCACCCAATTGTATTCTGTAGAAATGATATTTGACTGCTTAGTTTCTTTTCTTTCCTTTCTATTTTTTTTTTGGGGGGTGGGGGGTTGGGTCACACCCAGGAGTGCTCAGGGTTTACTCCTAGCTCTACGCTCAGAAATCGCTCCTTGCAGGCGCAGGTGGGGTGTGGGGGACCATATGGGATGCCGGGATTCGAACCACCACCGTCCTCTGCATGCAAAGCAAATGCGCCACCGCCATGCTATCTCTCGGGCCCGACTGCTTGGTTTCTGAATGTAAAATAGAAAGAAATCTCCAGAGGGAGGACTTTTTAGTTTTTGTTTTAAGTGATGCGAGACTTCATATATCAACCAGAAATGAATTAGCTTTGAAGTTACTTGTTTAATTACAGTTAACTATTTTTTCTTTGTTTGCTTTTGGGCGACAAATGACCCTGACCAGTGCTCCAGGCTTATTCCTAGCTTTATGCTCAGGAATCACTTCTTTTAGGGGGCAGTGGGAGACCATATGGGGTGTTGAGGATTGAACTTGGACCAATTGCATGCAAAGCCAGTACCCTATTTTTTGTATTCTCTCTTGGGCCTCCATCATTAACTATTCTTTTCCTTCATTTTAAATCTTTCTTGACACTTTGGAAGGAATCTGGTTTACTTTTGATCAATTTTGTGCATTTTCACCAGTGAGAGAAATTTGATGTGTTATAATAAAAATAAACTTTATCTGTTAGCATGATTTATCTTTGAAAACTGAGGAATGGCTAGCAGAAATAGAATAATAGCTGAATGAATGAATAAATGAGTAGGTGTTGAGTGGATTAAAGAATGCATGATTGAATAAGATTTATGATTCAGCTGTCTACCGCACAGTTATGTGCTACTCTAGATATTTCTTTATTGACCTGACACTGTGCTTATTCAAAATTATAAAAAGAATAATCTTACCCCAAATTCCTGGTTTTAATATAAAGTGCTATAGTTTTGTTTTCCTAGGTGGCAGGCCAGGCCTCTAAGGCATTATGTATTCTGTAGCACATAAACTCAGACTGACATATAAAAGATGAAAGTTGAGCTTCAGGGGTAAGCCTTTAGCTAAATGTATCTTGCTTCCTTGTGTCCACTTCAAGATTTCAAAGATAAGAGTCTTTTTATTTCTATCCATTATCACCATTTAAACATCTTCCATTGTTAAGACCGTGTTTTCCAAGGAGGAGACTGAGTTGATTTTGAACAGTAGCGGTTCATAAAGATAGCAAAGTCCTCACCACCCAGCTCTCTCTCTCTCTTGCTATGTTTTTCTCTTTCATCACAAAGACTCTTGAGTATCAGACAGAATAGCGTTGTTTTTTTTTTTTTTCCCCTAAAAGACAACTAGGGGAAATGAGGAGAAGCAGAATCTTAAAAGCAATCTTTTCCAACTGGTAAAAAAATTTCTCTCTACAAATCATGATTTCTGCTTTCTAAGCATAAGAACACCTCTTAGAACATCAAATAGCTCTTGCAAAATGACTTCTTTTTTTTTTTTTTTTTTGGTAGGCAATGTTCACAAACTGAAACCATCTGGATAAAATAACAAACATGTAGAAGTTTAGTGAAAAATGGAAAAAACACCTCTAAGAGCACATGTTATATTGTTATTGCAAAACCACTATGTTACTAATATTAGAAAAATCCTGAACACAGCTGGATTTTGACTTTCTCCAATTGTGCCTGGCCCAAATGATCTGCCCCCCCTTTAAAAAATAGAATAGCATTTCTGTACATGGCTTTTACTTTCAGAGCTTTGATTTCTGGTTGATCTGAGAATGCTTCCTGAATTTACTTTGTCCTGTGGGTAGTGGAGTGAGTTGGCAGCCCACTGCTGTTTTCATGATAACGGAGAAACAATGGTCTTTGAAAGTTACAGATAATCCTCAATCCTCATTGTCTTCCTCTGCTGCAACTCCTCCTCCTTTCTCTAGGGAGACTAACGAAATGCAAAGTTGACTGATGATCTTCTCCTTTCCCCTGTCTGACCCTACACAGACACCCCCTCTCCTAGATGTGCCAAGAAGCAGTGAAGTGACCAAAAGGCAGTCAGTAGGAGGGAGAGGAAAGGAAAACAAACCGAATGATCAACCCCAAGTGACTGACTGAGTCTTGGCTGTTTTCTATTATTCACTCATTTGAGCTTTCTCAGATTTTTCTTAAAGAAGATTTTCATGTTGTGTTTTTGCTTCCCTTAACCACCTTTTTCCCTACAAGGGACTGAGGGCAGCTGATCATTTGAATGAAGTCCAGGTAGGCTGTCAGATGTTACAGATGCATCAGCACATTTCCATTCTTTCTTCTGAAAGCAGATTTTGAATTGGTGCATGAAACCTTGCCAGTGAGCAGTAGAAATGAAAATCACAAAGTAGAGATGGAAATAGTAAAGCAGCTTATCAATCTTTGGTATTTACATACCATTCTCAGTCTAAGTATGTCTCCTGAGATTTGCATACTCACCCCTTAAAATGCAATGTTTATAAAAGGCAATTTATAAAAAGATGATTCCCATGAACTTATATTTTGATCTTCCCTCCCTATCAGAGTGCTTTTCAATTGTTTCGTCATGAATTAAACATAGAACCAATCTCATTCATTTAAATAAAATCCGCCTACTGGGAGCCATATGCATGGTCTGGGTCAAATGTGTGGAAACACCATTGTGGAAAAGAATGCTTTCTAGCCATGTCTTTTCTGTTTTGATTGTCCAAGGGCTAAGAATGAACACCAAAGAGGAAGGAACACATCAATCTGAGTCACCAACACTTCAAAGATACACACTTTCTAGAAAGACCACTGTACTGTAGTCTTTTATCAGGCACAAACTGGCTTAAAGGAGATTCCCAAAGGAGATAAACTTTAGCTGTAAGAAAATTACTTTTTGTTTGCTGGAGAATTTAATGGTAAAGGATTGCCTTTGTAAATAATAAAGTTAATTATAAAATAATCATATAGAATATAGTTATAGTTATATAACTATATATATAGTTATATATATAGTTATAATATGGAGAATTGTGGTTTTTTATATGTGGTTAGCATAAAATGTATTTAAAAATTCTACAATAGCTACTATTTTTGTTCTTCATCTGTAGGATAAGTGAAGTGAAGGAAATGTAGAGGAGTGTATTGCTTATGTTTATAAAGCATCACATTTGAATTTGCTTTTACTGTAAAATTTAAAAATTTAATTTTAATAAATATATTGGTATATTTCATGAAATAGTGAACATTCAGAGAGCTATTAATGTTATATTTCCCCCACTCCCTTAATGCTATATTTTTATTTGGGGGAATGCAAAAATAAATTATATGTAAATTTAGCTACTGAGATCTATTTTTAATAACTCAAAGATGTCATATTAGAAAACATATAACATTTATCATGTTATAATGCTAAATTTTTAAATCTAGCTTTTAAAAAGTCTATTTGTTTTTTCCTTTACATCATCACAAAAATGTACTTAAGTTAAACCTGTATCTACATATATTGTAGACTAAGTAAAAAAAGGTAAATGTCAACAACTAAAGATATTAGAGACATGACTAGAGAGATAATATAGTGACAAGGTACTTGTCTTGCTTGTAGCTGATCTGAGTCACTTACCAATACCCCATATGGTTTTTTAAGTTCCACCAGGGATTGTCCCTGAGTACAGAGCCCAAAAACTAAAAAAATGTAATCAAAGAAATACAAGTATTTTTACTATATAAAGAACTTTTATGAATAAATGTGCAGATGTAAATAAAGTTGAAATATAAACAATATGCCTAATAAATACATAATATAATATGAAAAATTATTACTAACATGATATTATAGATAATGCTTTATTCTTCATGGTGCCATATTTATAGAATACTACTACCATGTATGTGAGTATTGTATAATTTTAAGATATTTAAAACTTTATTACATGCCATATTTAATGGTGAATAAGGCTATTTTTATAAGGGAATGATAATTTTGTCCTAGGGAAATTGTATAATGCCTATAGCATCTTTAGTATTAATGATCATTTAAGAAAATATGTAAAAGAAGCTCAGCCTCATTGTTGCTGAAATATGAGTTATGCAATTACAATAATTATTCCTACATCAGTTGATATCCAAAGTTGTTGAAGATAAAAATATGCATTTTTAAATAACCTTTCTTGGAAGGCAGAAGTATATCACACAATTTAAAAAATATATGCTACTTTTTTTGGGGGGCACACCTCGTGGTGCTCAGGGTTTACTACTGGCTATGCTCAGAAATTGCTCCTGACTTGGGGACCATCTGGGATGCCTGGGAATCGAACTGTGATCTGTCCTGGGTCAGCTGTGTGCAAGGCAAACGCCCTACTGCTGTCCCATTGCTTCGGTTCCTGTATGCTACTTTTAAAATTTCTAACAATTTCAATTGTAGAAATTAATACTACAAAAATATCCACTTAAACCAAAAAATAAAAAAATAAACAAAACTTGGGGCCCGGGAGATAGCATGGAGGTAAGGTGTTTGCCTTTCATGCAAAAGGTCATCGGTTCGAATCCCGGTACCCCATATGGTCCCCCGTGCCTGCCAGGAGCAATTTCTGAGCATGGAGCCAGGAGTAACCCCTGAGCACTGCCGGGTGTGACCACCCCCAAAAAAGGGTTACAAAACCAAAAGGAGCCTGAGAGATAGCATGGAGGTAGGCCATTTGCCTTGCATACAGAAGTACAGTGATTCAAATCCCTATATCCCATATGATCCCCCGAGCCTGCCAGGAACAATTTCTGAGTGCAGAGTCAGGAGTAACCCTTGAGCACTGCCAGTGTGACCCAAAAAAACCAAACAATAAAATAAAATAAAAATATCCACTTAAATTAAGTTGCATGAACAAAACATTCATTTCAACATGTTTTGTAAAAGCAAAGCATTAGGAGCAATCTAAATGCTCATCAAGAGATTGTTTAGATAGATTTGACAGCTGCTAAAACTTTTTTACATCTATAGGTAATAACACACAGACATATTACTATGTTAAAGAAAAAGCACATGATACAGCAGTGTGGATAGTCTGATTCAATTTAGATTTTACAAATACTCTATGTGCACAAAGCATATGGGGCAGAAAGCCTAAATTTAACAGTGATTATCTCTTTATAGAGAAATGAGCCAAGAGAGTTGGAAGCAATGAAAGAAAGAATTTTATTTTTTGATGATGTTTAAAGTGTTTGCAGTGAAAAGTATATTATGTATAACTTATATAATTAAAGTGATTTAAAATGTTCAGTGAACCAAGAAAACTGTTAGAAACTTATATCAACAAAGCACTCAGATATTAGCAGATATCATCATGCTGTTAAAACTGTAAATTACTTTCCACAAAATAGGAGTATTTTCCTTCTTCCCTTAGACTATTTTAATTTTTGTGGCCAGCATAAAGCTGATCTTGGCAAGAGGGAAAGGAATTTTCACAAGAGAAGTCCATAGAGTAAAGCCTCCCATATATTAAGTTGCAACAACCCATTTTTTTTAAAGACTTTTGGTATTATCATCATACCTTAACAAAACATTTTTATTTTTCTAGTTTAAAATCCCTCTAGTGACCATTTGCTTGATTTCTCTTTTGTCTTTCTCTCATTTCTTCATGACAGTAATGCAAAGCAAATTTTGATAAAAATGTCTTGCTCATTTTGACTGCTCAATTCTCTACCTCCCAGATGTGCCAAAGAACATTAATATCTTGATAGGATGCTTCTCTTACAAAAATTTTGAATTATATTGTTTCCTCAAACTACAAAGTCATTTCCCCTGTAAAAAAATCTATGTGAATTTATAAATATTAGAATGAATTAAATGCAAACAAATGTAAAGTTTCTCTCTAAATCCCATTACAGAGATATTCCTTGTTACACAGTGTTCTATTTCCTAAGTTGTTTGTCAATAAATTTTTCTTTCCTAATTTCATCTACCCTTCAGCCATATCATCATTTATAATAGCAGTAAAGAACATTATTATTTGGATATTATGTTTTGAGATGTTACAGTTTCTAGCAGGCCAACTCATTACCTATTGAACAACCCCTCTTCCTTGTATGTTGGATAATTCTGTCTTTTTTATCTTTTCAATTACCCAGGCATAGAGCAGGAGGTATAAACATGGCCAAGGAAGCCAAGTAAACTTTCTGGAGCAGATTTTTCTTTAAGATTAGATAGATAGATAGATAGATAGATAGATAGATAGATAGATAGATAGATAGATAGATAGATAGGTAGATAGACAGACAATCAGACAGAGAGATGCTAAGAAAAGCTGCTTGCTTCCTTGACTTTATATGTAGTTGAGATGTGATACTTTACAGTTGCTACAACTTTCTAGTTACCATGAAGAATAATTCCAATCAACAAAATTCTTCCTAAGAATAGTGAGTGCGTGATGACTATTCTGGAACTTTGATGGTATTCTAAAGCTAATAAATAATGCATCGAAATCTTTTCAGGTTGACTTATTATTATTATTATTATTATTATTATTATTATTATTATTATTATTATTATTATTATTATTATTTAAGCTCCCTCAGCCAAGTGTTCTATTTTCAGACAAGAACAATCCAACTCACCTTGGATTGCTTTCAATTTGTCATTATCTCAAATTAAATTGAAATGTTTCTTGTTAAATGATGGACATATATAAGTTCTTTAGAGTATTTTGCTGAAATAAATTTACAATAAAGTTCTGGCTTACACATTTGACTATAAAATTTAAATTATTTTAACAGAATTTTATCATCATTTATTTTTTAGCTTCTAGTCCTTTATTTACTATATGTGTTAACTTAAGTAGGATCAAGGACTAAGGAGACTTGCTCTGAGTACTTGCCACAATTATTTACTATTTAAATAATTTTAGAGACATATGGCTTGATTTGTCTCAGTCTCAATTATTTTTATGTAATCTGAAAATAGAAATTACCTATATCCTTGGAGTTTGATATGAATTAAACAAGTTAATATCTATGAACTATTATTACTGTCTTGTGTAGAATGTTCTTTACTCCTTGTGTAGAATCACATCAGTTCTGTTAGTTCTATTAGTTAACATATCAAATTTTTAATATACCAAATATGTGAAGGCAATAACCTGAGACTATTTTTGTAACTACTATATATTTTCATATCGAAAATTATCTAAAATTTGCTCTTTTTTATCTAATCGCTGATATTTATCTTTTATTCTGAGGTCCCAAATTGAAGTAGATTATAATGTTATAATCTATGTCAGTGCATATATTTTAGTACAAAATGTGTTAAAATATAAAACATTTTAGGATTGGCATGATGGATTTTAAAAATGAATTGTTTGAACTAAGTACTAAATTTGAAAGTCAATTAAATATTAAAAAATGGGGTCCGGAGAGATAGCATGGAGATAAGGCGTTTACCTTGCATGCAGAAGGATGGTGGTTAAAATTCTGGCATCCCATATGGTTCCTTGAGCCTTCCAGGGGCTATTTCTGAGTGTAGAGCCAGGAGTAACCTCAGCGCTGCCAGGTGTGATCCAAAAACCAAAAATAAATAAATAAATAAATAAATAAATAAAAATAAAAAAGGGATTGGTATATGGGGTCCTGAAAAATGAGATTATTCTACCAAAGTAATTACTTAGCTAGAAAGTCAATATGTTATAAATAATAATTGAGTATAGAGTTATTGAATATTAAATAGCATACTCTTATAATGTTCTTAAGTTCAATTCTCTAGCTAGGGAATTCTTGAATTGCACTGAGTATTTTCATTAGTACCTTAAATAATAAAAATTATAAGTGAGATTGAAAGTTGATGTAGTTTATAAAAAAGAATTTGTACATGGTTTCTGATAATGAAATTATTCTAAGTACCAACTTGCTCTTTGAAACCCAATGTACTAGGAATAATAAACAAAATATTGCTTTTAAAGATTATAAATGGAAAGGGCATTGGAAAAGCAGAGTTAGGTTAATATTATAAGATGCGGCTTTATTCAACATAGGCATGAAAGCAAAACCAGGACATTTCCTAGATGTTATATAATTTATTTGATAGGATTCAGCCCCAGCAATTTTTTTTTGAGGGAAGGGGGGTGGGGTCACACCCAGCAGTGCTCAGGGATTGTTCCTAGCTCTGTGCTCAGATATCGTTCCTGGCAGGCATAAGGATCATATGGGATGCCGGGATTCGAACCATCATCCTTTTGCATAGAAGACAAATGCCTTACCTTCATGCTATCTCTCTGGACCCTTAGCTCCAGCAATTTTGTAGGTGTTATTCAGGGGCCACTCATAGTAATAGGAATAGTGTTAAATCAGGATATAAGTTACTTGGATTTGGAACTGTTGTGCTTATTTCCTACAAGAGCTGCAGTTTCGGGGGCCTGGAAGTGCTGGGGGCCACCAGGACCAGTTCTCAGGTAAGTGAGGAAATTACTACTCTCAATATTGAGGAATATGTATTGCCACACATAGAACTAGGAGTGTCTCACCAGGCAAGCATATATTTAAAACCTTTGAGCCATCCTATCGTATCCTAAATCCTAAAGCTTTAAGCATTACCTAGGGCTCAACTAACACCATACAACAGCCCAATATATCCTTAGACACTGAGTTTATTAACATCATGGTGAGATATAATAATCATTTTAAATTGACCTGTGTTGAGCTAATATTTGATCATTCTAGTTATCTTTTTGTTGTAATGAAAAATACATAGTAAATTTGTTTGTGCCTGCCTCCAGGTAGAAGGTGGGTTACTGAGGATACTTGTGAAAATATTATCATACTGATTGTTTGGGTTTTATTGCCTAAAATGACGGTATTATAAAAAACTCTTGATAAATTAATAAAAAAGGATTACTTAAGGATTGTTTTCTTTCAAATTCTCATATATATGATATACACACATATCACTGGAGGAAAAAATATACATATAGATCAAAAATAGAACACATAAAATGAACAAGATTCAAAACATGAAAACTTCTTGGTTTATAAACCCTTTATTTTTTTAGTGTCTATGTATATATAACTATTTTATAATGAACTTTACCCTATTATTAAGTTTAAATTGAATAATCTTTCATCAAAGGATTGTTGAACTTAATGGAAATTTTATATGAAGTTCAACTATCTTACCCTTTGGCTAATGCCTATCAATCAACCCACTCATTACCCTCAGTTATGTATTATCCTTTTGAGGATTTAAAAGCAGGTCGCTTCAGATCTTTTGTGTATTATCTCATCTCTCTAATCTACTCAGCAGTCTATAAGGCTACCAAAAAGAAATGACTGTTCCAATCTGTAGAAACAGCCGAGAGTGTTACAGTGGGCCTTTGATAACTTGCATTTTAGTGATTCTGTGAAGATACTTAAATTTATTTAGAAAAAGAAGAAAAGAAGGCTATTTCAATGTTGTTGCTTTAAAAGAACTATCAGCAATAAGAAAAGGAAAGCATATAATACTTTTTCTCTAGTGACAGATGGTTAGTTAATATTAATAAATTAACCAGAACAAACTGTTAAATGGTAAAACATTGTGTTTGAACCCCAGGGACTTGAAATCAAGGCATTTAAATATTATCTATTTCTAATTACCTAAAAGCAAAGTTTGTGAATTAAAAAGACTATTGTTCAGAAGCCTCAAATGGTTTGCAATAGCACCAGAAATACATTTCAAAAAGTACACTTTTTTAAACACCAGAATTAAAAATTGGAAACTAGCATTTTATTTAAAAGCCAATCACTGATTTCTTAGAAAAATGTGTATTTACGGGCTTTTGGAGAAAGTAAGTGATGTATAAGCTGTATTTATACTTCAAATTGCATTTTTTAAAAGTTCAAATGTAAAGAGAGTGTACTATTTTCTGCTTAAAAACTGTACTGTATGGACCGAAGTGGTGATACAAGTGTGTGTCTGCCTTGCACATGCTAATCTAGGACAACTGTGTTGGATCCCTCGGCATCCTATATGGTCCCCCAAGCCAGGAGTTATTTCTGAGCACATAGCCAGGAGTAACCCCTGAGCATCATTGGGTATGACCCAATAACAAAAAAACAAAGAAACAAAAAAAATTGTACTGTATTTTCTAATAGACAATTACAATTTTTGATTGATTTAACTACTTCAGTAAAAAATAGCTTAAAATATTTTTACTTCTGTTCAGTTTTCAGTTATTTACAGAAGACCAATTATGCTCTTGTCATGCAGAGTAGAGCAGGAAACAAATAAGACAAAATATTTTGTTCTCTGAGACCATTATTAAAAATATATATATACTACTTAATTCTTCATCAAGACAGAATGAAGCTCTATGTTCTTAATAATATTCATGTAAGATACTTTTGGGGAGATACTTATGCAAATGTCACTGGTGTTAGCTTTTTCTTTTCCAATCTGACAATCACAAAAGGTGTCAGAAAAGTGTTTAGAAGAAAATATAAGTAAACTACAAAGGGGCTAAGTATAAGTAAACTATAAAGGTGCTAACTAAACAGTAGTTGTTAAATCATTAATGAATATATCTTTTTATGTTTAAAGTTCCACTAATGAGATACCATGTCTCTGATAACAGTGTCACAACAGGTAAAAAATATATCTATCCTGGTTCCTAATTTTTATGAACTCTCCTCTAGTATGGCAAATATCACAGTTATTTCAATCTTTGGTTGGTTAGTTAATTTCTTGTATTCACACCCACCAGTATTTTTGAGTTCTAGGCTCATTGCTCGGATTTCCTTCCTAGTTTTTCCAGGGGACCACATTGTGGTGCATTTCACAGTTCTCTTGCACATGAAGCATATGCTCCTGATTCCATTGAATTACCCCAGTCCTACCTCAATATTTTTATTTTTTATTTTTGTCCCACTAATGTGATACCTATTGTAAACATTTCCATGGGATTATTATGTTTCTATCCTACCCTGATGGTGTTTGTGCCCTACCCTAGGGTGTGACCTGGCATTCTACTCCCACCCTAGGGTGGTACCTAATTCTGATGTATAAAAAAGCAAGGATCTGTGGAAGGCAGGGGCTTTTTCAAGGGCTGATTCTGGGGCTTTGGCTTTAGCCATGTCCACTGAATAAAGTTGTTTTCTTCTGAAGCCTGACTGCCTGTTAGCTTTATACCCGACACATTGACCTCAACCCAAAAACCAAAAAAAAAAAAAAAAAAAAAAAAAAAAACCGCCGGCTGAACAGGGTGACAGACGAGTGCACCGAACTGGAGGAGAAAGACCTTATCCTCCATCCCTCCATCAGTCAGTCCCATCAAGGGCTGATTTGCAACACCTAGTACTTAAATAATAAAGTCTATCTGAAAAAAATAATGGTTGTGGTATCTGAGTCTGTTTCAACTTCTTTATATCATGTTACTTTGCCATGTGTATTATTAGGATTATCTATTTTCTTGTGATGAAATGGAAAGATTTTAGAACTCATGTCTTTAGGCATTTTGGGAAGGAATGTAAGGCTGTACTAGACTAAAGCATTAACTTGTAACTGATTCTGGGACCAACAGTATCAACTTTAACTGCAAAAAGATCTTGAAAAACTTTTATTATTTCATTCACGAATCAACAGAGCAAAAAAAATGGTACAGCTTTCATGACAAAACTAAGAGCCTTGTAAACAGTTTTTACAGAGACATTTCTCAGTGCATATATATTGATATTGGAAGCAGAAAATATATATTATTTTTATGTTGGGTCACACTGTTGAAGCTTAGGGGTTACTCTTGGTTATGTACTCAGAAATCACTCCTGGCTTGGGGGACCATATGGATGCCGAGGGTTTGAACCATGGTCCATCCTGGGTCAGCTTCATGCAAGACAAATGCCATATTTCTTTGTATCACTCAGCTACAAGAAAATAATTTTTGACAGTACAGTCAAAATGACCACTTGCTTTAATAACATTTTTGCTTAACAATATTCTTGGTATCGGGTTTTTTTTAAGGAAATTAATAGACATTTATTTTCCTTTTTCTATCTTTCACCCAAGCCTACCATAGTCTTTAACAACCTCATCTACCATAGAAATGGCTAATTTTTATGATGTAGTAGATATAGATCAGAGAGAAGGTTAGAGATTGAAAAAGAAGCTTTCCAAAGTTGAAAATGGAACAAGAGCTTCCCTTATAAATTTATTCTACTTTCTTTCCAATGATCAGTGCAAATATTGGTCTTAATTTATAGCAACTGAATATACCATATTATAGTCATTAACATATGTTATATGTGTATCAAATATTTCAATTTATTTGACAAATATCAAAGCTGACCTTTAGGAAAAAAAGTGAAAATTTAAATTTGTATTTTAAATATATTTATAATTTCTTTTACATTTTATCTTATATTTACTTCCTAATTTTGTTATGTAATACCACTACTGAAATAACTCTGAAAAAATCTTTCTCATGAGTTTCCCTGAACAGTTTTTATTAAATATAATGTCTCCATTTCCTCATGATTGATGCAATTCTTCCTAATGTAAATCTCTCTTCTTCTTTTTTCACCGCACCCTTATAAGAAAAGACTGTTTTATAATAATACATTCAAAAATATAATTTTTCTCTAGAATTTGAAAAAATAAATTGAAAATACCACTTTGCCCAGAACAACTTTGATTTAAGACAACTTTGAGAACAGAAAATGTATTACATAAATCATCAAAAGATTTCTTGTACAAATGACTACTGAAAAAATTGCAAACATATTTTTTCTGACTCATTGCATTTAATATTGGATAGAAAATTTAAACATTTTAACCAATTGTAAACTAAATTTTCCTTTGTGATCAAGCAAAAGTCTGAGAAAAGTCAAAATAATATCCTCAAAATAGGGCTTAAAGTCATTTTAAAATTCAAATTAAATATTTTTAAAATTATTTGTTGGAACAAATTTAAAGATATGAGGTAAAACATATAGCATAAAGAACCCTTGTTTCTCTATCACATTTTCAAAAGCTAGTCAGATGAACTAAGTGACTGTCACTTTATCAGTGGGTATTATTAGAAATTATTTGGATAACAAGAATTTTCCATTTGCTATCTTAAATTCAGGCAGTTCATGAGAAAATGAAATGGCATTGTCATCATTTATTAGTATGATAGGTGATGTCTGATATGTTGGACATGTCATACATATCTTATGATCAATTAAAATTTAGCATGGAGGTAGGGCGCTTGCCTTTCATGCAAAAGGTCATTGGTTCGAATCCCGGTGCCCCATATGGTCCCCCGTGCCTGCCAGGAGCAATTTCTGAGCATGGAGCCAGGAGTCACCCCTGAGCACTGCCGGGTGTGACCCAAAAACCAAAAAAAAAAAAAAAGAAAATTAGAAAATTTACAATCGCAATGGAGTCAGCCTTACATAAAATAATAACATTGTGAAAACTATTTATGTTCCTTTGGGCATAGTAATAGACTGAATTTTCAGGTAGCTGCATGTTTAAGAATATGCAAATCCTTCAAGGATACTTAACACTTCAGTCCCTCCCAAGGTCCTCTCAGAGGTATTGTCAGTACTTGGGATCAAGCCAGTTTAAGAGAATTCATCTGTTTCATGATGAAGGGCAGAGAGTCAGCCAAACCCTGATAATCTGATAATCATTTGATTTAGTTTCATTCCAGCTTTGGTATTTGAATTGTAGAAAACCAAAACCTTTCCATGCATGGACAAGTTGGGCTTTTTGAGTAGTTGGTGGGTTTGTTCAACAGAACATAATGTTCTGAGGGTGAGAATTGAATACTGCTAACTGGATTTTATGAAATGGTAGAAGACTGATAATAGGATCTCAGCAGATTCCCAAACCAGATTATGAAGCTGGAATGAGGCAGGGGACATGGAAGCAAATGGAAAAATGCTTCCATGCTAAAAAATTTGTTTTGAGACTTGGCAAATGTTTTTGTTCACCAGCCCTGGTGTCCCTAGACTAGACTAATTTTGGAAGTATTACCTTTCATGAGTTGGAAACTAAAAAAAAAAAAAAAGTGTGCCTTAGGAACCATTTTGATGACAAAGTTATGTTCATAGAACACCTGGTATGTTTTTTCTTTTTTGATTATAGTAATGTGAAAAAGTGAAAATTCTTTTTAAATCGGACAGGATAGACCCACATGTCTTCTGAAAAGAAAGGAAGTACTTTATGGGTCAGAGCATCTGGCTTTACGTATTCATTTCTTGAGCCTCAACTTTTCCAGTTGACATTATTTTCACATCACTTGCTCTTTTCATAGAGACCTTTCTGGTGTTCTCTGGCCCATGGCGCTTGCAGTTTATCAGGAGAAGAAAGTGAGAAACAAATGCATGTCCTTTAACATGCTTCTCTAGTATATTTTCTTGCTAAATGACAAGTAAAAATAATCTACAAGTACTTAGTCTCATTATTGAAGAAGTTAGGCAAGTGATGAAAATGATTATTTATTTAAACTTTTGAAAACTTCTTTAAGGAGCAGCAATGACAAAGTTGCCAAGGGCATTTAGTTCTCTACTAGCCTCCTTTCCTTCTTTCCTTCCCAGTGTTTGTCCAATATGCTCACAGACAGTCCTCAAGAGAGAGTCAGAAGCACAGTGGCTGAACTGATGGTTATTCCCAATGACCTATTTTATTTAGCCCTATCAAATAGTTAGAAAGAAATAAAATTACGAGCACCACCATTTTTGCTCCATTTTTGTAGTCTGCTTTCAGTTTTGGTTACATTTAATTTCTTGCATAGTTCCATTACTTCCCATTTTTGAATACACTGATGACTTGTCTATAAAAATAATTTTTGTCTTTCTATTCACGGTTTGCAATTTGGAGTATAGTGTCTATTAGTGTTTTAGGCTTATTTAGCAGGGCAAATTGTAGCAATAAATCAAAAAATAAGTCAGCTAATTACATAGGATAGTCATTCTGAACCTAAATAAAAATATACAATTTTCCACCATGATATTTGACCAGTCTCTGATTCTGTATAATACTGCTACAATAGAAAAAGCCTTAATTGTGACTTTGCTTTCAAAATACCATTATTGATTTATTCTACTATCATCTTGGACATAAGGATATCATGGTCTCTACCTCAAGTAGAAATAAGATTCTCTTAATGGTATTCAAATTCTGAAATGTTTTTATCTAATTATAAAAACATCCTCAGTATTTTACTTATTTATTTTTGTTTTGGGACCACATGTGTTGATGCTCAGAGGTTACTCCTGGCTATGTGCTCAGAAATTGCTCCTGTCTTGGGGAACCATATGGGATGCTGGGGATCAAAACATGATCTGTTCTTGGTCAGCTACGCGCAAGATAAACTTTCTACCATTTTGCTTTGCTCCAACCTTACCATCTTAAGTATTTTTGCAAATAGTAGAAAATGATGGATGCTCACAAATAATGAAGAGGAAGAATTATTTTGATGTATTTCTAGATTATTTTATAACCAGTATTTAGTTCTAGGTTTGAACTAGAGCACAGTAATTAGAAGTGCATGATGAATTTTAGTAATTCTAGTTGCTGCCAAAAGCATTTTGCTGTTGAGGAGTATACATGCCTTCCATTGATAAAAAATGACAGAGTTAGATTATATGGCTTAAGAACCTATGCATGGGTATTTGTCACGTCTTTTACACTATTATCTAAAATATAGAAGTGAGGATGTGTTTTGACATAGACATTATAAAATATCCTGATTTGCAGTTTAACCCATAGTAAATATTTATGAAAAGTATTTAGATTTGCTATTTACTTTATTATTTCTATAGATCAGTGAAAATTTCTAAAGATTTTTATAATTAATAAAGACAATTTAATAATGTAATTAATAATTGACATATGATAAAAGATTGATAAAATAATAACATAAAATAATAAAAATGAGTCCTTAAAAATCATATATGCATGTGAAACATTAATCATCAATTCAAGTTTCATTCACCAACATGAAATTCTTTAAGACATGCCTAGGGAGAAAAGAAGTTTGATGAATGAAGGAAGGAAAGTAAGCACCAAAGTTCAGCTCGGACATTTTTAGAAATTACTTTCTGAAGAAGGCTCATTTTATTCTGAACAGCTCCAAAATTTAGCTTAAATAGTAGAACATATTTCTTGGGTTTGATCCCCTGCCCTACCATAGGGTTCTCTAAAGCTCACTTGGTATGAGCCTGGTTAATGCTGGGCACCTCTAGGAATGGTATTCACAGCTTTCAACAACAATAACAACAACAACACACATAACCAAATGAAACAAAAACAGAAGATCATTTTCTATATTATTGATGGTATGTATTTATATATTTTGATTTTTGGGTCACATCCGGCAGTACTCAGGGGTTACTCCTGGCTCTGTGCTCAGAAATTGCTCCTGGCAGGCACGGGGGATCATATGGGATGCCGGGGGGGATCATATGTGATGCCGGGATTTGAATCGATGACCTTCTGCATGAAAGGCAAATGCCTTACCTCCATCTCGGGCCCCGATGGCATATATTTATTACTAGCAAATCTCTAGTCTTTATAGAGAAAAAACCACTTCATAGAAAAACAATACCCACTTGAAAGAATTGACAGAACCAGTTTGCCAAACAAGATCATTCTTAGATTTTCTAAAGAGAAAAACTTACAAGGAATCTCACAAAGAATCCTCTATTTTCAATAGATTAATATTTCGTTCCATTGTTATATGCTATGAAATTGTCCACATAGTAATACAAAAATTGAAGTCTAAAGTAATGTGAAAGCTTAGAAAAATATCTAGAAACTAGAAAAGTACTAGAAATAAAATGTCACATATATTTATTCGACAATTTAGTATAAGTGGTTTAAAAGTATTAGTAATAATCTGTTAATTCAAGATGACTCCTATCAGTTTCAGTTTACTTCCAGATAGCCTGCATTTTCACAAGTGAGAAAAAGCAGGCACATTGTCATGATATCTTTTAAACCTATCCTTCCTCCTTATTCTGACTCTGAAAACGAACTCCTCTAGGATAAACCCTGATAACGTTAAATCTCGAGCTACCATCAGAGCTGTTTTAATAGATTATCATGCTGAGCCTCTTGGCCTTCTGTCTGGGACAAAGCTTGAGGTTGACACTGCAAAAATGCTCATCAATCTTCTCTTGCCTTTGGCCTCTGGTCTTTCTTAGAGACCAGAAGTCTAGTTTCTAGTATATGCTGGTAAACCTCAACGAGGTGAGGACCTTTACTGTACAAGTGTCAAAAGTAGAGGAAGTGGGAATGAAAGGACTGGAACTCCATGCTTCTGCCAAGACCATGCCATCTAGTCTGCTTTTCTTTTAAATAGAAAATTATTGCTTCAGTCAGTAATGACCAGGCTCTAATCCTAACCCCTAGCTTTAGAAAAATATCAGTATCTTTCATAGTTGATAAAGTGCTTGTAAAAAGTTACTGTATTCCATCACAAAATCATTGCAGATTGTATGTATGTCATCTTCTTATTGTAAATAAAATGAAATGCAAGCATAATATGAGGCTTATTAAAAATACAGGCTGCAATGATTATGCAGTGAAATATAAGAGAATATAATCTATGAAACTATGAAAAATAGTGATATAATTTTTTTCTTCAGATTAATTATGTAGTTAAAACCTGTCAGAGAGTGATTACTCCCAAAAATGAAAAGTCAAAAATATCATTGGAGGGACTGAATGACAACAGTGGATAGGGAGGACACTTCTCTTGCATGCAGCTAATCTGGGTTGGATTCCTGGCATCCCATATAACAGTTCCCTAAACTTGCTAGGAGTGATTACTGAGTGGAGTAATCCCTGAGCACCACCAGGCACGGCCAGTTAAAGAGTGCCATTTTGGGGGAAAAATCATTGAGATGAATCTTCAGAGATCTTTACCTTTACATTTAGACCTGCTACCACCTCAGGTGTGTCACAGGCCTGTCTTCCAAATCTTTCTGTTACAAGAAATCTTTTGTTTTTAACCCCCAAGGTTAGCAAAACCAGTCGATTTCTTTTTTTTTTATTAATAATTTATTTTATTTTTTGGTTTGGGGGCTACACCAAGTTTGCTTACAGATCACTCCTGGGAAATCTTGAGGGACCATATGCTGTATCAGGGATAGAACCCTGAGTTAGCTGAGTGCAAGGCAAGTAAGTGCCTTACTCATTGTGTTACCTCTCCAGTCCCTGGAAAAAGAGGACCAATTTCATACTCATTCTTTCAAGTTTTTTCTGTTTTGATATAACTAATTAATAGTCACTATAGTGACTCTTAACTACAGTACATATGTACTTTAGAACTCAGAGAATGTTGCTCTGCAGTAGATATAGCAGAGGGTCTGGCAGAATACATTCAGGTGTTACACAGTAGAGGAAGTCAATGTATCTTAGGTTATTATATTTGTGGTAATGAAGACATTACTTGAAATTATCTGAGGACAAAATATGAAATCAGTGATACAAGAGTGAACAGTGAACTAGAATTTTAGTTGACTCTGGATGACAATAAAAGGACTATTATATATACTATTAAATACATTGTTCCTCTGTGTTCAGGACTACCCACTTTATGTTGGAAGCCAAAGTGGGAAGATATTCAAAGCCACAGACTAATCTGATTTTAAATGTTACTAACTATATTTTGAATTAAGTGATTTATGATTAGTAGAAAACATTCTAATTTTAAATTTATCTTTCATGTTTTTGGGGAGCACACCCATAGGTCCTTAGGAAGTATTCCTAGCTCTGCATCAGGGATCACTCCTGGTGAGACTCAAGGGAACATATGGGGTGTCAGGGATAGAATCAAAGTCAGCCAAGTGCAAAATAAGTTCCCTACCCTCTACTATATCTTCAGTACCAGAAGAAAAGTTCATTGAATTGCATTTTACAACTGATTTATCAATTTGAAAATGAAATCAGAACAAAAACAAATATAAAATATTGGAATAGTTTTTATGTCAATCTTTTGATAGTGGAGTACATATACACCAGAGGCAGCATAACATGCACTCTGGAACCAGAATTTTGGAACCAGAAGTCAGAATGCAGCTGGGTCTTTAATTCTCTGACCTTGAGGAACATTATTAAACCTCTGTCTCAATTCTCTATCTTCAAAATATGCATAATAATAGCCCTACCTCAGGGATTAATTATAATAAACATAGTTATTATTTTAAAATATTTGTAATAACACTGAACAGAATGTATTCTGCATGCTTACTAAATAAATGAATATGAAAGAGCTCAGTTTTCTCTTATCCAATTTCTAATTATTTATAATAAATTCAGGAATATTTTGGATCTTCTTCAGGAATTTTACACTATAGAATCTCTCATGATTTAATTCCATGTCATGATTCTGGCCACCTTTGTGGATAATAATGGTAATAGACACCATATTGCTTGGTGGTCATGAAACTGTTACCATTTATGTAAATTCCACTTCATTAAGTGGAGGATTAACTTCAGATCATGTGCTCAGTGGTATGAACCATTCCATATAAAATGGTCAAATTCATTTGATCACAAAGCCTGCTATCTAATCAATTACTAGTGTATTATTAGCTTATGTATTAGAATGTTAGTATTATGCTCCAAAGTTCTCCATTGCATGCAACTCCTGCCCATAGTTACAGATTATATTCAAAAGCTATCTACACATTAGATGATCAGATTGACCAAAAAGCTAGTCTCTGAGCATGTGATTTAAAAATAAAGAACTCTCAAGGCCAGGAAGTGGCTCAGTGATAGAGTAATAGAGCACATACTTTGCATGTGTGAGGTCCTGGTTCAGTCCCCAGAATCTCATTTCCCAAAAAGTAAATCAAATATTAGTAAATATGTTTAAGAATGTATTTATGATATATTTGACCTGTTGGTCTTAAAAGGGGAAGAGTTATTGAGTTTAGATTTAAAATCTTTGAAATTTATAATTCCCCACACATTTTTCAAAGGAATTAAGAGCCATGATATTCCTTCCCATTTTTTACTCCCAAAGTACTTTAAAGCATGACTTTTATTTTATGATAAAAGCACATTCTTCCATTGTTGGCATGGGAAATGTAAAGAGGAATACCCCAGCGCCCTTAACACCACATTGCTTGAGTGAAACCTATTTTAGATGCGAAGAGTAGCCACAGTCATTTTGTATCTACTCTGTTGTTTGGATTTATTCTGTGCATTATATATACATACATATATACATTTCTAACTACATCTTAAATGTTTCTGAAGAGCTATAAACCCACTCTTTTGCACAGAGGTTTACTTTGGCAGTATGTAATTGTTTTTATTATATGTTATCCTCTGTTTGGGCTTACTGTAAGCTAAAACAGACAAAAGTTGTCCAGGAAAATTAAGCCAATTCTCCAATCTGGACATAGAAGAGTCCTCAGGGGAGGATTTGCAATGGAACTAACAGAGACTTAGGATTCTTTTTAATTTTCTATCCTGCCATGGTTCTGCTGCTTCCATTATTAGGAAGTATAATTGCTTTATGTATCAAATTTACCTCTTTCAGCCCGTTGGAGATTTATCTTCCTTTTAATTTGCACTCTAACTTGACTTAAACTAACTAAACATCAAAATTTGCATTCATACTTTACATGTTGTCAAGAAAAAATGAGGTCCTTAACCTGATCATTCTAATATCAAATATAGATAATATTTTTCATGTTTATAGTAAACATATAAGGATATAGAAACATGTTTTCACCATTATATTTGTGATAAAACTAAAGATCCAAAGTCACATGCTAGATAGTGGAAATGTTGTGATTGTCTTGCTTTCCAACCTAAATAATCCTCCATTTTTATGTCTTTATGTTCTTGTATTAAAACCTCATTAATACTGGCCCTCTGTGACTCTAAAGAATTGGATTAGATCCTTTGGCCTACCTAAATCCCTTTGTGTAAATGAGTGTAAATCTACTGTTTGTATCTACTTCTAGCCATTTTAAACATATCTGAACCAAAAGCTATAAAGACATCTGAAAATGTTTTACCAAGTTTCTTTCATAGAAATGGTAAAATGCCTCATCAGTGCATCTCATAGAAATTAAGGGAGGATTTTTCATTATTAATAGGATCCATACAATGTAGAAATTATTCTTGGTTTTGGGAATTGCTTCTCATTCTGAATCAATCATCTCAAGGATTCCTCCAGTACCTGCCAGGGCACAGAAAGTTCTGTCTCAGACTTTTATGCAGATTAGAAGTATTCATTGGAACTGTTTTAATAAGAATGTCCACTCTAAAAACTATGCTTGATAAAGTATTTATTTTGTGCAGTAGTGTATAAGAAAGATACAGTCACACAGTTTTATCTATTTAGATGATGGCACCATGGCATCTGTGTACTGACAGTATACTCCCTGAGAATAATGATGCTGGGAAAGACCAAGAATAAAAGTTACATTTATACAATGGATCTTGACTTTTTTCAGAAATATTATTTATTGATCAACTGTTTTCATATCATTTTAATTTTTCTAAGGTTTAAACTAGGATCAGCCACATGTAAGGCAATGTTACCTCTTGTACTGTCTCTCCAGGTCTGATCAGGGACATTTGTCAGACTTGCTGAGGTTACCATGCATTCTTTACAATGATAATTTATATGCAGTTTATTTTGTTAGAAACCAAGGTATAGAAATACAGATTCATTTTCATAGAAAGCAAAAATTTAACATTAAAAACTGAGTAAGTCTCTTGAACAATAGCAATATTACAAGTGATAGTTGTGCAAGTCACTTACGCTGTTAAGTATTGAGCCAAAAACAAGAAACATGTCAAAGATTTCCAGAATATTTTAAAACATAGGTTACTTAGAATTTGATATACAAACATTTTACTAATTTATTTAAAAGATATATAATTTTAACAATAGGGGAAAATAGGCTTCATAATTATGTGCTACAAAATTTAATCCTATAAAAGGTAGTGAGTAGTAATTACAATGTTATTTGGGATCATCTTAAATTGTATCTAAAGTACTTCAACATTTTATATAAATTATTTCTATCAAGGTCTTTTGAAATGTTAACCTTGATCAAAATTATGAATTATTTATTACTAGTAATAGTATAGGTGCTGGAGAGTTAGCACAGCGGCGTTTGTCTTGCTAGCAGCTGACCCAGGACCTAAGGTGGATGGTTCGAATCCTGGCATCCCATGTGATCCCTCATGCCTGCCAGGAGCTAGTTCTGAGCAGGTAGCCAGGAGTAACCCCTGAGAAATTCAGGGTGTGGCCCCAAAACAAACAAACAAGCAAACAAAAACAAAGCAAAACTATTAATAGTATAATCACTCCAAAACATAAAATATAAAAAGTTATTTCAAATTTAAAACTGTAAGGTTAGGAAGTTTCTGTTGGGTAAGAGCAGTGGTGCAAGTGGTAGGGCATTTGCCTTGCACCTGGCTGAACTAGGACGGACTTCAGTTGGATTCCCCGGTGTTCCATATGGTTCCCAAGCCAGGAGCGATTTCTGAGCGCATAGCCAGGAGTACCCCTGAGAATCACCGGATGTGGCCCAAAAAACAAAGAAAAAAAAAGAAGTTTCTGTTGCTTAAGATTTGACTGTACATAATTAGAAGTGTTAATTTTTTTGGACAGTAACATGTCACTGATGCTTTAAGAACTCAACAGAAAATTCAGGGTAAGATGCCAATAAATTCCCATTCATTTCATTAGAGATTGCTGATACCTACTACCTTTGATTCAAAATTTGCACCATTGTCTATTATTCTTCAATCATGTTCAAGACTTGATTAAAAAGTCACCGTCTTTGTGAAGTCTTTCCCAGACTCCTTATGGTGTCATTTGCTTCTGTTTTCATAGTACTATGTACACATTTCAATTGAGTTCTAATATTTCAACCATATGCGTAGTCTACTAAACTAGGAATTGTTTTACTTTTTATGGTGCTGGGGAGGGGACTTCCAGGCAATGATCAGGGGCCTGGGAGCCACCACCAGCTGTGCATGTCGAATGGTACTTGACCTAATGATGAGGTAGTGTTTGGGAGGCCAACAGGCCACACACAATACTGCGTAGTCCCCTGTGTTGTCAAGAGTCAAACTGAGGAACCTTGAGTTTTCAGGGCATCCACTCAAGCTCTGAGTAATATCCCCAATCCTCTACTATGTGATTTCTTAAAGGAATATTTTTCATTATTGTAGCCTAATATTTAGCATAGTACTTGACTCACAGCTGGTATTAGGTGATTTTAAAATGAACAAACTCTCATCCTACACCACTATAACAAAGTTGGGTAGCCCATAGATTCCTCAGTTTCTACTGTAGATTAATTCTGAGTTATATCACATGCTTTTTTTGTACATGCACATTGATCAATTATTGACTTCCTAGAGTGCTTTTTAACAATAACTAACATTTCTTGAGAATTTTCTATGTGCTAGGCACCATTAAGAATGCTTCATATAATTGACTTGTTCCCCAATTTTAAAATATCACTATATTACTGTCATTAATACCTGACCCAAAGTTTGTATTTGAGTGAGATTTAGTACCAGATTTTTGCCTACATAATTATTATTCTTAACTTTCCATGTAAACTGATTTACAACAGATATGCCACTGACATGCTGCTTATCAAATTTTCACAAAATAGTTTGCGATAATGTTTGCATGATTTAAATATAAAAGCTATGTCTCTTCCTCTTATCTTTTTTCCTGTTCTAAATTTCCAGAAAAAAAAAGTGCAACAAGCCATTTTACTGAAGAAAAACAAAAAGCCTAAAAATTATCTACTAAGTAAAATTTTGTATTTATTGATCCAGAAGTCTCAAAATTATAAGTAAATCCATTGCACATTTTGTCTATCTTTCTGGATTATACGGAGCCTTCAGGTGCAATTTGTGCAACTTCCCTAGATTAAGTGTGACTTTTCTTACTGACAGAGTCGGTTACTGTTATAGATGTTCTTAGCCCATCAATTCGTATTGAAATCACTGAGATATCATTAAAAATGTCTTGCTAACACATGGAACCCCCATCCAAGACTAATATATTCCAAATGTGTGGGTTGCCTCACGAACATTCTGGAAGCCAACTCCCAGCCTTAGATCATTCTGCTAAACAGCCTAGTTGAGACTCACTGTGACCCATCAAACTCTGAAACTGAATCTGAAATCCTGGACTTCTAATTGTAAAGCTGGAGTAGGCCATATTCATCTCTTCAAATACAAATTAATTTTGCCATCTTTTATTTTTCCTTCTTTCTTTCTTCCTTTCTTTCTTTCTTTTTTTTTGGGGGGGGTCACACCTGGCAGTGCTTAAGGGCTATTCATGGTTATATGCTCAGAAATTGCCCCGGTATGCTTGGGGGACCATATAGGACGCAGGAATTCGAACCACCATCCTTCTGCAAGCAAGGGAAATGACCTATCCCTGTGGTAAATCTTTGGCCCCAATTTTGCCATCTTTTTTAAGATGCCCTTTAAACAAACAAACAAAAATCTTTTATTTATTTATTTATTTTGGAATTGGCAGGGATGATCCCAAGTGGTGCTCAGGGATATCCAGGAGTCCTTCAAGCAATTCATGGCCAATCCTGACAGCAGTTCCTTGTGATGATCCAACAAGGCAATGTTACTCTGGTCCTGTGGTGCTGGAAATTACCCAGGATATCCAGGCAGTGCATGGGGATGGGTGGGTTGAGGATGGAGGATGCTCCAGTACAGTGGCATGAATATCATGCCTGACCTGGGATTTAATCAGAATTGACCTCAAGAAAACTATACTCTTTAACCTCAGTAATATGTTTTCTACCTTTTTGAACACTTGTAAAATCTACCCATGCACTGTATCTCCAACCCCACGTACATGAGTCTGAATAAAGTTTGGGAATAAAATAACCAGACCAGGCTGAAGGTGAAAAACGTAGAGTCTGGCCATCTTCTACCTTGCATCTCCAGCAATCTGCCTGCCAGAACTGTTTTAATTGAGCACAGATTCCACCCACAGGTGGGGACAATAAGGACATAGTAAGGGCAGATAGTGCAGGCTATTCTGAGTCTGTCCTGCCCAGGTTTGTATATAAGGCAATCTTTGTTTTGGGTAATATAAGGTATAACCTAACAAATATTCAACACACAGGGTCTCATGCACACTCAGTTTTTATCAGTTACTTCAAAGTTTCCATATAAAATATCTAACGTGTGACAAAGTCCTTGCTAGGCTATTTCTAAGTGCTTGGTTCTCCCTGTAAAGACAATTTAGCCTCCAGTTCAAAAATGTATAGCCCTCTTCAACTGCATATATTAAGAAAAAATTTCTGGGGCCGGGAGATAGCATGGAGGTAAGGCATTTGCCTTTCATGCAAAAGGTCAACGGTTCGAATCCCGGTGCCCCAT
>PVKC010006938.1:0-30271 GCA_004027635.1 Crocidura indochinensis | reverse complement strand
GAGATGAAGTCATAAAATTTTCCTATACATGGATGTACATGGAATCTACCATGCTGAGTGAAATAAGTCAGAGGGAGAGAGAGGCACAGAATAGTCTCACTTATCTATGGGTTTTAAGAAAAATAAGTCATTTATGCAACAATCCTCAGAGACAATGAGAGGAGGGCTAGAACTTTCAGCTCACTTCATGAATCTCACCACAAGGAGTGGTGAGTGCAGTTATGGAAGTAACTACACTGAGAACTACCATAATCATGTGAATAAATGAGGGAACTGGAAAGCCTGCCTGGAGTACAGGTGGGGGTGGGGTGGGATGGAGGGAGATTTGGGACATTGGTGGTGGGATATGTTGCATTGGTGAAGGGAGGTGTTCTTTACATGACTGAAACCTAATCACAATCATATTTGTAATCAAGGTGTTTAAATAAAGAAAAATAAGTAAAAAAAAATAAATAAAAGAGAATTAAAAAAAAAAAAGGAAATTGCTCCTAGCAGGCTTGGGGACCATGTGGAATGCTGGAGACTAAACCCAGATCAGTCCCAGGTTGGCCTTATGCAAGGCAAATGCCCTACCGCTGTGCTATCATTCTGGCCCCAGTTGAAAAGCTTTCTAAAATATGGATGTTTTAGATCTGATTTACTCTCACATCCAATACAGATTACCAAATCCAATTCAAAACAAATAGACAAGAATATAAAATAAGGAGATCCAAATTGTAAAATGGTTAGCTAACAAAGGCATAAAATTATTTCATACTATATACAATAGCTAACTCAACATTATTAAAACCTTTGATCTCAGATCCTAAGCAATACAATACAATACACTGAAGAAAACATAGGGAAAAAAATTCTTTGGGGATTCAACTCCATTGTAATGGAAACAAAGATAAAAATAAACAAATGAGACTCTATCAAACCAAAGCATTTCTGCACAATGAAAAAAACTAAAGACATCACACTAAAGCAAAGTATCTTTGTATTGAGATAAAATATTAGCACATCATACCAACAGGGGACTAATAGTCAAGATGTGTAAATAACTCATACACTCAACATCAAAATAACTGCCACTGAAATAATAAACAGAATCACTGATCAAACATTTTTCCAAAGAAATCATGTAGATAACAGACGTAAGAAAAATATTCATTATTCTTACTATTACGGAAATATAAATCAAAATTTAAATGATAGATCATTTCACATCAGTCAGAATGGCCTATATAAAAAAAAATCAGATATCTTCCCAGTAGAAAATATGGCCCAGCTAATCCACCAAGTTCGAAAGGAAAACAATGGCTGCTGATATTTCCCATGGTTCAGGATGACACCTCTGTGGCATTCTCAGAAAGGCAGGAGACGGAGTTCCCTTTCCACGTGAACTACAACAGCCCCATGCCAACTCCTATACCGCTATACTGATCACTATCTATAGATTATTAGAAAAGGGGATGGATTTTCTCAAAATATTAAAGACAGACAATATGACCCAGAAATCCATTTCTAGGTATATTATCAAATAACACTAAACACTAATTTACAAAGATAAATGCACCTTTATATTTATTGCAGTTCTACTTCTAATAGCAATATATATTGCTATTACAGATTTTTAGGGGCTGGCGATGGCTCAGAGGTAGGGCATTTTCCTTGCATGCAGCTGACCTAGGACAAACCGCAGTTTGATCCCCAGGTGTCCCATATAGTCCCCAAAGCTAGGAGCAATTTCTTTTTGGGGGGTGGGGAGGTCGCACCCGGCATCGCTCAGGGGTTACTCCTGGCTCTACACTCAGAAATCGCTCCTGGCAGGTTCAGGGGATTATATTAGATGCCGGATTCAAACCGCCGTCTTTCTTCATGCAAGGCAAACACATTACCTCCATGCTATCTCTCTGGCCCCCAAAGGAGCGATTTCTGAGCACAGAGCCTGAGTGTCACCAGACATGGCCAAAAAAAAAAAAGGTAAATAGAAGCAACAATTCATCCTCCAAAGTTTAAAGTGTCCAACATTTAAAGCTTTAATGTAGTCATCTGGAAAGTTTGTTTCTGTGAATATTTCATTTCCAATTCAAGCCATATTAATTAATCCAAGCTATTAGTTGAAAGAGCATGGTCTTTTGATCAAATTTTGTTATGAATCATAGTTTAGCCATTTTCTATTAGCTTTTTATGTCCTTGGGCAAATTTCTTGATTTCACATTTTTTTACCTGTGTAATATTTTTTTACAATTTTATTTATTTAAAAAAATTATTTAATTGAATCACTGTGACAAACACACAAAGCCTGCAGTCCAGCTGGGAGGAGAGGCAGCAAGGAACCTAGGTATATGCAGCATGTTCATGCAGCAGGGAGAAGGTATGAGGAAAGGCAAGGTCCCTTTGGATTACATCTCTGCAGGAAGTTACCTTTGAAAGAAACTAGGTCAGAGACACATGGAGGCTGCATTGCTTCTTACAGCCCTATGTGAAATGTCTCAAAATAAAAGGTTCATTTTTTTTCCCAGAAAAACTGATACCCCACTGTACCCTGACCACCATCACAGGAGTCAGTGATTCATGATTCATGATTCCCAGCAACCCCACTAATTTTACTCAGTAAAGTAAAGGAGCACCCCATTGCTTTGCCAAGGTAGACCACTGACTTCCTCATTGACACTCAACATAACATCAGCATTTATGCAAGAGCCAGAGATAGGGCTTCCCTTGTTCTCTTTCACCTCTTCAGAAAAAGATGCTGAAAGACTCCTTTTCTCTATCTTTCCAACCAGCATCTTTATATGCAATGGAGAAAAATCAATACTGTAACAGCATTAGCTTTCATTTTACCAAAAAAAAAGAAAAGAAAACTAACTCTCAGAAAGAGCAAAACGCTATTACTCTATAGTAGATTTAGGATTAAAAAAAAAAAAAACATCTGTGACTCAATTCGTATTTGAGAGATAATGAATTCAAACTGAACAAGCTCAAAATTAAAAGCAAAAAAAAATTGTGATCTTCACTTTCTACCTTGAGGTAGAGTGTTTAAAGTTTAAAACATTAGATATCACCTGACCTCATCAGCAGACAAAGTCTGATTTCCACATGAAAGGAGAGACAAACTACCCTGAATTGGAAGCTCTCCAGAGAGTGGATACTAGTTTGAACTACTTTTCAAGGATACTTCATATCCTTCCATACCATGCTACCTCATGCACCACATCTTGGAGAATTTAAATCTGCTTGGCTCATAATTATAGGAATTACTTTGTTTAAAATTTTTACTTAAATCTAAGGATGCCATGTTATGGTGTGGGAGACCAGAGATTACAGAACACAGATTTTAAGCAAATAGGGCTTCATCAATTTGAGAGAGCAATCAATCCTCTAGACCAATGCTGTTTCTTACTTCCCATTCCTGCCAAGAAAGTTTCGAAACACTAGGTCTGTTGTTAGTGATTCAGACACCACTTTTTTTGTTTGTGTGTACAATGTAGAGCCTCTAAACCAGCTTCACTCTTTAACTGATGTCTACCTGAACAAACAACAATTGTTTAAAATGAGAGGGAACACAAGCTCTGCTAGACCATTTCCCAGGTAAAGCTTTCTAAAGGGAATTTTTGAGCCTGATATGACCAACACAACTTTTGCCTCACAGCCTAAAATTAGAAGCAGTTGCACCATGATACATTATCTGTAAATCCTTACCTGTTCTCTTTAGATCGGATGTAACCAAGAATACATTCATATGGGCAGGGCAGTCCAGGAACATCCAGATAGATAAAGGAAAAGAGATATTGCCCCTCAAATGTGTATAATTTTGCTCTTAAAATTAAGAGAAAATGAACCACTTTCTTTAGACCATTACAACAATTTGCAGTGCCAATACATTCTCCCACATATTACAAACACCTAAATTCTCTTTTATTATGAAATAAACTTTGTATTCCTTAAATAAAAAATAGAAAATGACATTAATCTGCTTTCTTTTTTTAATGGGTGAAGGTGTAAAATCATCTTTATTAAGAACAGGGCTTTTTGTTTTGTTTTGTTTTGCTTCTCTTTTTTTGTTTGTTTGTTTGTTTGTTTTTCCTTTTCTTAAGAACAGGTTTTAGTGAAACAAAAGGTGACCTTCAAAGGTAAGGCTGAGGATCTGTCATGAAGAGAGCCACAAACATGGATAAGTTCAGGGCAGAGATGCCTGCTGTAATTTAACCATAATTTGAAACAGGAGAGAAACACTAAAATGTTCATGTGTCTCATCACTCCTATTTTTCAATGGAGAAGAAAGAATAGCAATCCTGATGGGGCAGACTGCAAAAGGGATAAACAACTCAAATGAAACTAGTCAATCTGAAAACCTATGTATAACATTTACCCTTCTAACTTAGAGATGATGGAGACCATAGATATTACTGGAGAAGGCACTTGCCTGGCATGCAACTGACTCCCATTCAATCCCTCTCACTACTGCAAATGACACTGACTGATGAAGTCAGATCCCAAGATGTAGAAAGCAGTGGTGAGGTTGGATCCCAGGCAGGTAGAGTATTCAACAAAGAAGCATCACCAGCCCTTCGGGAGAGTAACTCTGTTTATTTTAGATGGGAAAGGGATATTTATATTAGGGAAGAGTAGGGAGTGGACTCTGTGTCAGCCAATCATGCAGGACATAAAAGAGGATTAAAACAGGGTGTGTGCTTCTGTGTTTAAGGTCAAGGGATTAGGGAAAGCAGGATGTGTGTTCTGAGTGTTAAAACTGGGTGTGTGCTTAAGGTGATTAGCTACATACTACATATGATTACTTGAGCACCTCCAAAAATAATCCCTGAGCACAGGCCAGGAGTAAACCCTAAGTACAGCCAGGTGTAAAAGAAATCCAAACTTTAAAACTAACATGGAGGGGCCCGAGCGATGGAGTGGAGTGGTAAGGCATCTGCCTTGTCTAGGCATCTTGCCTAGCCTAAGATCAACTGCCATGTGACCCCCCCCCACCCCCGTCGTCCCATATGGTCCCCAAGCCAGGAGCAGTTCTTGAGCACTGGAGTAACCCCTGAGCGTCACCGGGTGTGGCCCAAACAAAACAAAACAAAACAAAACCTAACTTGGAGATATGAGACCTAAATCTCAAGACCAGCCAAAGGAACATTAATATTCTCTAGCATTCATTAGCTAAGGTTGAGTTTAGCTGCCTAAAGGAACTGTCCAAATCAATTATTGTTTACAAAATATGGGTAGTGACTATAATCTGCATACATTATCAAGCAATTTGAGCTGTCCTTTGCTTAAAACACTAAGCTAAAGTTACAGAGATGATTTTTAAGAAAATAAAAAGCCATGTGACATCCCGTAGATACTGCATGTAAACTCATCAGGTAGCTCACACTGTAACACATAGACTCACACTATTCTCAAAAGAGGTGCAACCCAAATCACTAACATGTATGGCTACACCATAAATTTTTTGTCTCATAACTGAAAACTCTGTAGTACCCTCAGGAAGGGGGTGGCCTGAGTTGCCACCTTCTAAAACCCATGCACCTGCCCTCACACCCACCATTACTACCATGCCAACGATCCAACTTCACCACTTCACAACTAATCTCTACTGAGACACCAAGACAACAAAAGTGTAGATATGCTGGTATGAAAGCTCTGAGATCTTCTCGGGGAAGCCTACCCCAACCCCAACCTCCATACTGCTTAAGCCCAGGCAGCCACACCCACATCTCAGCTACCACCATGCTTCCAACTCCACAGATCCTGGAATTTCTGAAGCATGAGGTTGCAGATGAGGCCATACAGCATCTCCAAAATTCCTCATTTCCTCAGTAGAAGCACACCAAATTAAATGTGAAAGTAGCAAAAAACATAACAGACTGCTCATCAACAAATAGTATGGAGATTTCCAAAAAAGTAATATTAGAGCTTCCACACATCACAAAGAACAAGAACAATAAGTGCTGGCAGGTGTGTGGGGGAAAAGAACTCACATTCACTGCTGGTGGGAATGCTGTCTAGTCCAACCATTATGGAAATCAATATGGAGATTCCTCAAAAAACTGGAAATTGAGCTCCCATATGATCCAGCGATACCACTCCTTGGGATATACCCTAGGAACACAAAAATGTAATACAAAAATCCCTTCCTCACACCTATATTCATTGCAGCACTATTAACAATAGCTAGACTCTGGAAACAACCAAGATGTCCTTCAACAGAGGAATGGCTAAAGAAACTGTGGTACATATACAATGGAATATTATGCAGCTGTCAGGAGAGATGAAGTCATAAATTTTCCTATGCATGGATGGATATGGAAACTATTAGGCTGAGTGGAATAAGTCAGAAGGAGAGAGAGACACACAGAAAAGTCCCACTTATCTATGGGTTTTAAGGAAAATAAGACATTATTGGAATAATGCCAGGAGATGTGGGCCTGAAGGACCAGATCACAATATGAAGCTAACCTCAAGGATGGGTGAGTGCAGTTAGAACACTAACAACTACCAAGACAATGTTAATGAGTGAGAGAAGTAGAATGCCTGTCTCAAAGGGAGCCTCCTCTTAAAGGGAGGAGGGAAAGTGTAAAAAAAAATCTCGATAGCAGTTATACTAAGTAAAATACTGTCAAATAACGTGCAATGGTAGATAGGACTAATCTGAGCATAAACTTCTAATTTATTTTGGTTTGAGGCCACACATCGCAATGTTCAGGGCTTACTACTGAATCTGCACTCAGGGATCAATCCTGGCAAGCTTGAGGGACAATATGGGATGCCAGAGATTGAATTCAGGTTGGCTGCATGCAAGGCATGCTCTACTTCTGAACCACGTCTCCAGAACCTAGAAAGTCTTTGCATATTGAAACACCAACCCGAGTTTTGGATTTGCGGGTTTATGGAGAACTGTTGACAGATAATGGCTCTCGGAGAAGAATTAGAATATTTTTTTTTAAATACTTTGGTGAGTTTTCAGAAAGGTCCATCCAATATCTCCCACATGCTTTCAGAGAATAAAGGGTAAGTCTATATTTCTGCAGCAAAAATTCACACGGAAAACAAGGAGTTTCTTAAATTAACTCAGAGCTTAGTCATATCTCTTCAAATAGATTAAAGTCAGATCAAATGTTTTATAATAAAATGTAGTTGGGAGGATTCTTAAACTTTTCAGACTTTTAGAATTTCACAATTATGGGGGCCGGCGAGGTGGTGCAAGAGGTAAGGTGTCTGCCTTGCAAGCGCTAGCCAAGGAAGGACCACGGTTCGATCCCCTGGTGTCCCATATGGTCCCCCGAAGCCAGGGGCAATTTCTGAGTGCTTAGCCAGGAGTAACCCCTGAGCATCAAATGGGTGTGGTCTGAAAAACCAAAAAAATTTGGTATTACTGGTCTTGATATATTTGAAAAGGAATGTATCATCTAGAACAATTGTTTTAAAAAAAGAAAAAGATGCCATCATTATTGCAAAATAATGATTTGAAAGGATACTTGAGAATGGAGTTCTAAGTGCTTTAATTTTAATTTCATGTTGATTTAATGCAATAAATAATTGCTGGAGTTAACCTTCAAGGTCTGATTCGATTCACAAATGGCATGAGAGACTGACTGAGTGCTAACTCTATGACATACTTTAGAAATCACATTAAAAAGTATCTTCTAGGCCTGAGGTAATAGTACCATCTAATGATCATACTATCCTTGGCATCTGCATAGTCCTCCAAGTATCAATGGAGATTCATCACTCCCTTTTGTTACCCACACTACAGTGACAAGGCCACTGACAGTCAGACAAAGTGACCAAAGTGGGCCAGAGAGATAGCACAGCAGTAGGGCATTTGCCTTGCATGTGGCCAACTAAGGACAGAACCCAGTTGGATTCCTGGCACCCCATATGGTCCCTGGAGCCTGCCAGGAGCAATTTCTGAGCAAAGAGCCAGGAGTAACCTCTGAGTGCGACCGGGTGTGACTCAAAAACAAAACAAAACCAAAAAAGTGATCAGGCTTTAGCCAAATTTATAATGGAGGGATGAGGCCGCCAGGGTAACTTGAGTGTACTGTGTCCATCTGGAGACACCAGATCTGCATATAAGACATGGGCCTCCCATCTGATGGGGAAACAGAAAGCCCAGAGGAGAAAAAATACACCTTTCCCACTGAAACTGATGGCAGCAGCATAAAACCACTGAGACTTTGCAGAGACCACCACCCAGACAGGGAGATCAGGAGCTAGGAAGAAAGCCTAAAATTCACTTCAGCAAGGCCCAGAGAAGACTCATCTAAGAGTCTTTATGATCAAAATTTTGAGATTGCAGAACCCTGCCTTTCTAATCTCTAAAGGATTCTAAGGCTGCCCCTTAATGTCACTGAAAGGGCAGACTCAGCCTTGACCAGTAATTAGGGAAGCCAGCTGCATGAATTCTGACGCTAGTAAGTCTAGGCTAGGCAGCGGTACACATGGACCAGACCGGTCCTCATTCCTGCAAGAGGCCCACAGCCTGTCAGCACTCCAGAGTTTCCCATCACTTTTAAGTGGCTCAAAGCTAAGGAAATGCCATTTTAAAATGTGTGTCAGCTTTTCCTACAACAGACTTGAATAACATTTCTTTTTTTCAACTTTATTTATATTGGTTCTTGGGCCACACCAGTGGTGCTCAGGGGTTACTACTGGCTCTGCATTCAGAAATCGCCCCTGGAAGGCTATGGACCATATGGGATGCCTGGAATTGAACCAGGACCCTGCCCGGCCAGCCGCATGTGAGGCAAATGCCCTATTGCTGTGCTATCTCTCTGGCCGTATTGAATAACATTCTTATTAGGTGGCAGTATTTGGGGAGAGGGGAATTAAGCCATGCCTGGCAGCACTAAGAGCTTGCTCCTGGTTCTAATCAGGAATCACTTAGCCTGGAAGGGCTCAACCGCATGTGATGCTAGAGATTGAACTCAGGTCAGTGGCTCTTGATAGGTCTTTCAAGCGCTATCTATCTCTTCCAGCCCAGGGCGTAAGATTTAAAAGAAATTGTGTTAAATTATTTGTCATTTTCCTTCAAGTTTCAAAGTAATACATTTACCTTAAATCCTCCAAAGTACAAATCTGCAATTTCTACATTTTTAAGTATACATTATCTATAAAGAAATTTATATATGACAGATCTCAGTGCATTAAAATGTTAAGAGCTGGAGTACAGTGTTCAGGTATGTGATCAACCTGAGTTCTTATCCCAATATTTTATGTGATTCCATGGGAATAAAGCTAGAGCGATCCCTGAGCAAAGGACCCAGAAGAAAGCCCCAAGCAGCGCCAGGCATACAAAAATAAGTAAATAAATGCTAAGGTAATATGCAATTACATAAGATCTTCAAATTTTAAGTTATGTCTAAGAAATTATTTTTCAGAATTCATAAAATAAGTTTATTTTCTTCTGTCATCCACACTTAAAAAGAAACTGCCAACCCTAAAATATTTAACAATAATAATAATAGAATAAGAAAGTAATTTATCTCAATTATTTCTCATCATATGAAAATTCACTGAGGGAAATTATAAACAACAAAGTCCACAAGTTCTATCAGAGGAGACTTAGAAATTTAAGATGTTTCAGCAGAAATTCACAGATCATCAAATTAATCAAAAACCCAACAGGGCAGCAAACTACCAGTTTACCTTACAGTATCTAGTTACACCCATGATTTAGAATAAACCTCCCTCCTTCTTAGCATTTAAAAGGGCAAGAATCCCTTTGAAAGACCCCAGTTATAACAAGCAATGACTTAAAACAGATTCCAGGCCACATGGCAGAGAGATGCTAAATCTGGGATCCCAAACTAGTGGGTCCCACTAGCTCTGTTTGAGCTAAGGGGGTCTGAGGGACAATCAGAACTTCCTTCCGCAGGACTGTGAGATGCCTGCTGAGGTCTTTGACACTGTGCTCCGGAAAAGAAGGGGCTGACCTCTGCCTTCCAGTCTCAGCTTCTCTGATCCTCCTGTATTCTCCATGCCCACTGAGCCTTCTCCCTTCGGCTCCATCACTCTCCCATCTGAATCACAGGACACTGCTTCTGTCTCCTCAAGAACAGAAAGGGAGGTGTGGAGCACTGTAGTCATGAGCCCCAGCAGGGATTTTACAGACCCAGTTAGCCCCCTACTATGACTTCTCAGATGTAAACACACATTTAAGAGTAAATTAATGGTTTTATTTCATCTTAAGCAGTTACTTCATAAATTAATCTAATGAGCTGTGAACTTAACACTAAAATAACTTCTCATCCAGAAGGCAATTGATGGATTATTGGAAAACAAAGGCCTAGGTCACAGCAGGAGGTTTAAAGAATGAGTGTGTAGGGCAGGAGGTGTATCAAATTTTCAAGATACTTAAAAGCAATGTTTTCTCATCTGACAAATAGATTTCAAATTCTTCTCTCCCTGTATTAAGAATAGATTTGTGCTGGCAACATTCAGGGGTAGAAAGCAGACCTGGAAGTGCTCAGAACTTACTACTGACTCTGCACTCAGGTATCCCTGCAGGATATCAGGGGACCATATAGGGCACTGGGGACCCCGAGTGGTTTCTCTGCATGCAAGGCAAGTACCCACCTGATGTCCTATCATACCAACCTTCCTGTGCTGACATTTTTAAAGCACTTTTAGAATTATAAGGAGCTTTATAAAGCTGAAAATTTGTAATCAGCACTTACTACATACTATCTTGCAGGTAATGCTGGAATTAGAAGTAGATAATAATACTACCACTGCTGAAAGAAACGCAGAGAGCAGCCCGAGCAATAGCGCAGCAGTAGGGCGTTTGCCTTGCACACAGCTGGCCCAGTGTCCAATATGGTCCCCCAAGCCAGGAGCAATTTCTGAGCGCAGACCCAAGGAGGAACCCCTGACGTAACACTGGGTGTGGCCCAAAAGCCAAGAAAGAAACCCAGAAACCAAGAATCTTCCAATTTCACAGTGAGAAAAGATGCATGATGAAAAAAATCAGTCCAGGCATGTAGCTGAGAAGAGTAACACCCACCCCTCTGTTCCATTTCCAGTACCAACCCACATTGCCAATACAAGCACCTGACACTGTGAAGTGTAATCCACGGTGCCACAAGAAGCATCACCATGAGTACTACAGCAGAAGTGTGTGACTTCCAGACTCAACAGCAACAGCCATAAAAAAAGCAAAAGCAGGCCAACCCAATTCCAAACATGCAGTTAAGATCTAGCCAATAAATTCTGCATCTGTCACTGCTTAAAGGATATTTTTTTAAAAAGTCATGTTAAAAAGCCAATTTATACTTCTATAAACATATAATCCTTCAGTATACAGATCCTTCTACATACTCATCCTAGCTTTGGAATATATCAAACTGAGTGTTTTATTTATCAGAATTATTTATGGAACACTAGATGACAACTACAGAACATGAAGAGCTGTATAACAAATAAGACAACAGACACTTATGATCAACAGTGCCTGAGAGTCTCAACTCTCACTGGGATCCCAAAGCAACTCCATCAGGCTGAATGGTCTGGGGGCTGGGGCAGAGGGGCTGCATTCAGAGAGGTGACCAGGTGCCACAGAAGGATGCCTAGGATGCAAGGACCACATATTCCATAACTCACTCACTATCTGCTGGCCAGAGATTGTTTAAAGTAAAACGAAATATATAATTTATAAATGCAAGTGTATAAAACAATGAGTATTTTGGGGGGATTGGTTTTTTATTTTGGGGCCACACCTGGTGATGCTCAGGGGTTACTACTGGCTGGCTATGTGCTCAGAAATCATTCCTGGCTTCGAGGTCCATATGGGAAGCCAGGGGATCGAACCGCGGGCCATCTAGACTAGCGTGAGCAAGGCAAACGCCTTACCACTTGCGCCACCGCTCCAGCCCCTAAAAAAATGTTTTTGATCAAATAAAGATGTATTTTATATATCTGACAAACTTGTCATAAAAACAGATCTTTTCTTTTTGGTTTTTGGGTCACACCCAGTGGCACGAAAGGGTTACTCCTGGCTCTACACTCAGAAATCACTTCTGGCAGGCTCTGGGACCATATGGGATACTGAGAATTGAACCCAGGTCCTTCCAGGGTTGGCCATGCACAAGACCCTACCGCTGTGCTATCTCTCCAGCCCCAAAACCTTAAACAATTTTTACCAAATAATATATTCATCATAATAATTTTGTTTAAAGACTGGAGGATACTACCTCCTATGCATCAGCCATGCCTTCCTGACCCTGATTTGGTGTAATTACACACCAAGTGATTGTAGTGGGTGCAATTTGGAGATAAAAAAAAAAAAAAAAGGAATCATTGCTATAACAAAGTAGTTTGAAACTTTTACTTTGGGTTACGAAAAAAAAGTCCAACCCCCTGTGCAACCACATGTACCAAGATCTGCTGTCTGGAACCCCCAGCGCTGCAAATGTTTTCAGTTACACCACAGCCAGGAATATCTAGGCACTGAAATTTTCAAGCAAGCATCGTGATTGAAGGAGGAAAAAAAAAAGAAAAACCCAACTATGTAAGATGGGAGCAACATAGCCAAGATGGAGAAGTTCTGAAAATCATTACAACCAAAAACATGCCTCAACTAAAAGGCATGGCTTTTAGCCAGTAAAGAAGTGTATTCAGTGAGCACACCAGGTAGGAGAACAGCTCCTGGCGCTGGGCATCTCACATCACTAAACTTCCATCTTCCATGGCTCTCCCTGGCTCTCATTCTCTTAGGTGCCATTTTAATTGCACATGGTTTTACTGGACAGAGTGCCTTGAAACGGAAAAGAATAAAAAGCAGGCAGATGGTTGAGGAATTGGATAATTAAGAAAGTCAAAATTCTCCTAAGCATAAGAATGAAAAAAGTTACACTTCATTCCACCAAAGTCAAATCATCTGAAACTTTTTAATAGTTAGAACTGACAATTTTACAATAAATAAAAATGATGTTAATTTACAGTGGAAATTTCCTAAACCCCACAGTGCAGATCTGATGGTCAGTGCTAGCCTAGTCGACTTCATGGTCAGGAGCCAGGAGCAGTGCTGGGGGGCAGTGGGGTGTCTAAAGGAATATGAAGCTAATATCAAACTTAGGGTCCTGTATATGCCTGGCATGAGCCCCACAAGTTGGACCGTCTTCCTGACTCGCCCAAGTAATTTCCAAGTAAATCAGAACATGTCTTGTTGAAAATACTATTTTCAGTGATCAGATTTTCATATATTAGGCAAACATGTATCAGGACAGAAATATTTTTTTTGCACACAGTCTCGGAAAGAAAGATAAGCAATATCCTAGAGAACAGTTAGTCACATTATTTACATTCAAAGACAACTGAATCAAATACTTAAACGAAATTTAAATGATAAGTCACCTTTCTCCCTCTAAACCAAGAGTGCACGATGCAGGTGTGCACGCGCATACACACACACACACACACACACACACACACACACACACACACATCATATTTCCATAAAGAGGAAAACATAAGTTTTTTATTTTATTTGGGTTTCGTTTATTTTGAGGTCACACCCAGGGATGCTCAAGGTGATTCTTGGCTCAGGAGTAGCTTCTGGAGGTGCTCAAGAAACCACATGGAGTGCCAGGGATCAAATCCGGGTCAGCCCATGTAAGGCAAGCACCCTACCTGCTGTGCTATCCCTCTGGCCCAAATGCAAGCATTTTTAACCAGAAAACATTGAGTCCAGGGAAAGACATGACAAGTCAGCACCATTCACAAGGAAACCAGCCACCTAAAGAGATTGATTTGCTGTCAGCTTGGAGTCTGGCTTCCTTTATAGAGCAACTCTGGAGAATTCCCTGGTGCTCATGTCAATACTGATGTTTCCATGACACTGGCACAATCTTATCTCCCAAGGGGCATAGAATGGCTTACAGGTGATCTACAGGACAAATTTTCAGGGTTAGGATGACAGCATCCAGAATAAAAGGACAAATTAAGATTCTCAGGCTCTTCAAATTGTCACAAAGGTTAGATCATAATTAACAATGTTTTCACTGCTGAAATCAAAAGAACTACAAACCTTCATTTTTAACTCAATTTACTCCTACAAGCAATTTTAATGAGCAAATCCTGCCAGACTTCCTAATCTCCACTTTATTTTGTAACACTTCATTGGCACTGAAGGATAATAAACGAAAACTCACTTCTTTGTGCTCAGACAGGCAAGCTGGTCAGTTCTTTCTTCATTCAGCATTCTGCGAGGTCATTTTCAGCTATGACCTTCAAAAATCTAAAAATCTGTACATAGAGGTTGACATTTAAAAGAGCAAAGGGTGGGAGTGGAGTGATAGTACAGCATAATAGGCTGCTTTTCTTGCACACAACTAACCTGGGTTTAATCTCCAGCATCTATTAAGGTCTCCCAAGTCTGCCGAAAGTGCAAAGCCAGAAATAAGCCCTGAGTACAACCTGGTATGTCCACCCACCCCCCTACCCAAAGACAGAAAATATGGAAAGGGAAGCAGTTCTTAGTTATTTCCAAATTAATCCCTGTCCAACCTCCAAAGCCCGTTTTCCAGCCAGCAAGTGCAAATAGCAATACTGTAAAGCCTTTCCCACTCTGTCCTTCCCTTTTGTTGTTATTGTCAAGCAGGTGCCAACTTCTTGCTCCCAGGGACCCTCAAGAAAAGAGGAGATGGGTGTCTTCTCTTGCTTTTTCCATTGGCTCACACAGAGAGAAGTGACTTTCTCTTCCAAAAACCAACTCATCTATCTTTCACTCATTGACACTAGTGCCCCACAGGCACTGAGAACATCCTGGGGACCCCATTAAAAAACAAGCATTTCCCTCTCTCTAATTTCCACCTCTGTTAACAGTGGCACAGAGCTCGATGTCCATGATGTCCTTCATGTATTAGTCACACCCAGGGATGCTCAGCAGCTACTTCTGACTGTGCTTGGGAATGATATGGCATACCAAAGATTGAACTTGGTTCCGCCTTGTACAAGGAAACATCATTCTACTATAACTCTAGCCCCAGAGTACCCCAGTTTTATTATGAGGTAGACAGTACTGATAAATGGGAGGGAGCCAGAGTTATCTACACCAAGGTCCTATTCACCTTCCGGTAGAGTCAGTCAAGGGGAGTGGCCTTCAGGCCCCTAAGCACCTCCTCTCTAGACACACCATCTCCATATTAACTGAAAAACTGCAATGCTACTTTGGGGACTGAAACCCAATACTAACACAACTAGTTGTCTGGAAGCTGATGAACAGACTTACTACCCCACTTCCAGGGTGCCCTACCTAGAAGCTGGGTCCTTGGGCCTCTGGGCAGATACCAACTGTGCTTTCTCCTAGGCAGAGAACACACCAGGGTTGACCAGGGCTGCTCCACTTGTCCCATCAGGTTTTTCTGTTGTCATGGGGGGTTAACCATGACCACCAGCCACCATCTCCCTGGTTCTAACCCTCTCTTGGCTTGTGAACTTCTTTCACATCTGGAAGTCAAGGTTTGGCCTTTCTGTCCTCGCTAATTGTTAGATTCTAGAGGGGCCCTCTCAACCCCTTGGGAGACCCTTTAGCAAAAGGGTTGAGTTACAGATAAATGGACTAAACAATGAGCAACGGAAAGGAGAATGGTTGTTTCACTTTAAACACACACAGCCCCGGGAAATAGATCTATACAGCTCAGAGGGCACAGGAATGCAGCCACATTTCTGAGAATCCAGACTCTCCAAGTCACACCTCCAGATTTTCTGTGTGAAAAACTCAACTAACTGGTTCCTGACCTGAATGTGCTTTATTTATCTCCAATAGGTGATAGCAGATGCCTGCTCCTCCCCTGAGTACATCAGATTTAGAAACAAATCTTGGGACGTAAATGCAAATGGCAGTGGCTCAAGAAAGCCCAAAACATGAACAGAACTTTCTTTGTGGCTACAATTTCCCAGACCACACTCAGTCAAAGTCACCACCAGTGTCAGAGAGGCTGGGGTCATGACAATCACACCTCTGACTTGTCGTGTATAGCAGACCTGCAGAAAATACATTGTGCATCACAACAACAAATGTGTCTTAATAATCCAGTAACAACCCAAAACTTACTGACACATCTTTTCCTTTAAGCTTTAAATCAGAGTTAAGATTGGTGTAGCTTGAAGAGTAAACTGGGAAACAGAAATTTAGACATTATAGCAATTGTCCCTGAGGATGAAAGTCCACTCTATGGACTGCCTGTCACTGCTCTAAGTCTGCAGAACCAGATAAGGAAGAAAAGGAAAAGATAAGGAGCTACCAAGCATTCTTGAAAAATGCCCTCTTCCAGAAGACTTAAATTGTAAGAGGCCAGTTACATTCTTTTCAGGAGAGAGAGAGAGACTTAAAAGTTACTTCAGCTATCTGGGAGCTAGATGCAATATGGTGTGATTGTGAAGTGGCTGAGGTCGGCTCTGGAAAGTTTTGTGCATTCAGTCTACTGCATCATCTTATTTTCTTCCCACTATCAATATCAAAATTAAAGACAACAGACTTTTAACCCTGAGTTCATTTTATTCTAGGATCTTTTTGAGTAAAATATATAATGGCAAAAATAACCTTAACATCCAAAATATTCAATGTGACCTACCTATTCCAAGTGAAGTATTTGAGTCCTAAGCATTTATTGCATGTGGTATCAGCCCAAGTTCCTGGGGTACACAGGTAACAGGACATAGGTGATTGCTGGAGGAAACTGCTTTCCCCAGAAATCATGCCTGCAAAGTGACAAATGCTACCTATAATAGGAACTACAGGCCCTCATCGGCACTTAGCTCTGCTGTCAGATTGGCTTTCTAGCATGGAACATCTAAGTCAAGCCTTAAAGACAGTTCGGAGGAACCGCAGCAAAAACAAGGCAATGGTCCAGCAATCAGCAGGACCCCCACATTTAAAGCACAAGAGAGACTCCCCAGTGGAAGAGGGAAGAGTTCTGTAAGAAAGCCATCAGTGAAGCAAAGAGAGGTCACAGAAGAGGGTCTGGCACTGGGATGAGTGGATACACAGCCACGATGGATGGCACATACAGACATGATACAAAGAACACGGGAGGTTGAAGAGAAAAGAAAACAGTTAACATTTTCTAGTTACTGGCCACATGAAAGCCATCATGTCCTGTTTTACAGATAGGGTAACTGAGATGCAGAAAAAGTTGTACAGCTTGTACATGAACAGTGGAGGCAATGGTAGCCCCAGGAGGACTGATCCCATCACGCCTTCTTTAACTCATTTCATCTAAGTTCTGAGTCCAAGAGTGGAAGCGAATTAAGGGCAGAGATATCATACAGTTTTCTCTGATTTAGGATAGATGGAATTCATTCCCTGACAAGAAATAAAAGGGCCCCCACTGTTTGCTTGCATGCGATGAAGCTGAACATAAACACAAAATGAGGGAGAATGCAGTGATCCATGGTGACAGCTGTCAACAGAAAGTGCTTTTGTCTTAGGACATCTGGCAACATCTGGGGATGCTTTCAGTTGCTATGACAGGGTTGGTGGAGATAAGGAATGCAAAGGTCCTGAAAAGGACACACACCTACCCCCCCCTCAAAAAAAGCTTCCAGAATTTGTTTGTGTTTTTATAAAATAAGCACCCAGTGTCTATGTGACTAAGAAGAAAGAGTCTGGACTTTTGTCTCTCTGCTTCAGATTTAATTTTATCACTACTTGCATGATCTGAATGTTCTATAGTATGCCCCTCCTAAAATAAATTATGATTTAGATTTAATTAGGAAGATGACAGTATTAGGTGGCAGAACCTTTCAAAGGAGCTCAGATCATAAGTACAGACTTTATGAAGGGGATCAATATCCCTACACTTTTTTTAATGAAAGAAGTCCAGAAGAACTCTACCACCCATTCTTCCAGTCAGCAGTGTTCAATTAACTGAACTCTATGAAGAGTAGAACTCAATGGCTAATGTGTCATCCTTGTAAGTATGAGGGTTACAGTTTGATCTCTGATTCCAATGCTGGCAGCTCTCCCTTCTCTAATTCATAGTACAGCAAACTTTACCTCAGCCAGGTGTGATCATGTATTTGCGACTAAAAATTGCAAATTCCAGCAAGTTATACAGTACCAATGGCCTTTGGAATACAATGGCCAGGAGTGTGGAGCACATAGCCCTCCACCCCACAGCCATGTGTTATTACCACAGCAAGTTCCCCACGGTGAGCAAATACAACCAGCACCTAAAATCCTAGCAACAGCATCAAAGGAAGATAAGGGGGAAAGTAATTTAAAAACTGAAAATGACCGAAGCGACAGCACAGTGGAAGACCTGGGTTCAATTCCAGCATCCCATATAGTCCCAAGCCCGCCAGGAATGATTCCTGAGCACAGAGCCAGGAGTAACCTCTGTTGGGTGAGGCCCCAAAACAAACAAAAAGAAAAGGGTACAACAGTCATGCAGCTAAAAGCTGAGAGCTTGGGAAGGAGAGGGTGGGCCAAGTCATCAACCTGCTAACATCACACCAACTGCACCCATCACTCACAATCATAGTTTTTCAAATGGCCCATCTTCACCACTCCTCTACAGCTCTCTGCAGAGACACCAATCTGACCAAAACTCCTAGTATGCTAGTATTTGGAGGGATACTACCATGGTTTTTTGGAATGAGTGTGGGCACCCTCTCCACCCCTTCTCATACTTCCCAAAGACCTGGCAGCTGAAAACATGTCCAGGAAAGCTGTGATATCAGCCACAGTTCTTGGAATTCCTGGTCTGTGCAGCCATATATGCAGTCACACACAATCTAAATCTTTTAATATTGTCATTCCAATAAGAACACACCAATTTAAATGTCAACGTGTTTCTGAAGCTACTTGATGTTCAGAAACAAAAAAGTACAGAAAGATCAACTAGCAGTCAGAGCTTAGTAAACCTTCTGACAATGACTTAATGACCTCACTGAAGGAAACAATAATTTCTGATTTTTCTTATTACTATACTCTTTTTGTCCTTCTCTTCTCTTCCTTTCTTTTCCTTTGTTAATAATTTCTCTCCCACTTACTTGGAAACAAGTGTAATACATGGTCATCAAATAAAGTAAGTTATGTTCTAAAAAATTTTAAAGAGGGCCAGAGGTAGCGTTTGCCTTGCATGCAGATGATCCTGGAACGACCTGGGTTCAATTCCCGGCATCCCATGTGGTTCCTGACAGGAGTGATTTCTGATTACAAAGCCAGGAGTAACCCCTGTGCACTGCTGGGTGTGGCCCAAAACCAAAAAGAAATTTTTTTAAAGAAAAAAGTAAACTTAAGTCCTCATCTTCTAATAGTCTTTCTTGCCTACCAGGAGTTCCTGATCAAAGAAAGCATCCACACTAACTTACACTCCTCAGAAACCTTGGGTAGGAAGTAAGCTCACCTGAAAGTTAGTAAATGAACTACACACTCGAACTTTAAACTGTCTGGGATTTCAATAAAGCCACTAAAATGTAATAAAATTCTCTGCTGATCAGTTTAATTAGTCAAATATATAATGGGAAATGAGCACCTCAATGTTTCATAAAATTTTATCTGAGGGTCAAATTTTTGCTGAAATGAAAGCACTAATCCAGTTTGTATTTGCAGCAATACTTTTGAGGACTAAATTTGTCATCAAACTTTGTGATGTTACCCATGAAACTATTTCCCAGGGCCGGAGCAATAATAATGCGGGTAGAGCGCTTATTTGCCTTACACACAGCCCTCTCACGGTTCGATTCCGGCATTCCATATGGTCACCCAAGCACCATCAGCAGTGCAGAGCCAGGACTAACTCCTAAGCATCCGAGTGGGTAACCCCAAAAGTTAAATAAATAAATATAAGAACTACTTTGCTGATTAAATGGCAAACGTATAACCTGCGAGCCAAATTCAAGTCTTACTTTTTAAAAGAGCAGCAATAAAGGGCTCCAGCACAAAGAAATAACTACAAAGGATATAACTTAAGTTCCCCTAGTCAAACATTGCCCAGAAAACCCAGAGACCAACCCTAGTAGAAATTCTTGCTTAAATAAACACTAGAGATAGCAGCAGAGAACAAGAGTTAAAAGCTATTGTGAAGCTTAATTCACAGCACTGTCATTTGAACTTGGGTTTTTAAATATTGGATAAGAAAGATTCAACTACAATGGCACACAAAAGGCTTCCTGTTTGTTAAGGTGAGGCTACTCTTGAAGCAAGTTAAGGTAAATGTCTATTTAACGGAGTATGAATACAGATGTTTTATTTTTCTAATTCATTTGAAATAAGTAATTTTCATAGAATTCAACTTATCTTGACATTCAAAATGCATAGCTACTATTTGCAGGTTGAAATGCTTTCCATGGAAACAAACACAGCTCTGATTTTCTAGAGTTAAAATCTTTACCCATATTGGAAAAATGACTTCATAACTAAGTTTTTAATTTGTTAATCTGTTAAATAAATCCGTAAATAAATGCTTAAATAAATCCAATATGAGTTTTTCAAAATGGCAGAGAAGGGACTCACTAGCACAGTAGGTAGGGCACTTGCCTCACAAGGGACAAACCTCGGCTTAATACTCAGCAACTCATATAGTTTCCCTAGCACACAAAGAGTGAGGGAGGCCTGAGCACCAAATGGTAGAGAAAAAAAATTTTACCTAAGTTTTCTCACACTTCCTCTAAATGAAGTATAATTAAATGCTTTCACACAACTGTTGCATAATTGCAACAGTAGTAGAAGCAAATTCTTAACTTTAGGAATCAATAAGATTTTTTTAATTGGAAGACAAAGCATGATTGATGTTCACAAAATTAATTATATTTGAGAGAGACTGTGAAAAAGCAGGTAATCCTCACATAAATATTAAAAAATTATTTTGATAGGGTTGAAGCAATAAGCACAGTGGCTAGGGCATTTACCTTACTAGCAGCCAACCCAGGTTCAATCCCCGGAATCCTATGTGGTCTCAAGGCTGCCAGGAATAATTTCTGAGTGCAGAGCCAGGAGTAACTCAAGTGTTGCAGGGTATGCCCGCCCAAAAAAGCAAAACAAAACAAAGACTTAAAAAACACAAAGTATTTTCTGTTAATTTAGGGACTATTTAAATACTTTAGGATTTGGCATACTAAAATTTAACTTTAATGACAATCAAAATTACCAAGGGAAAACACCATAACAATAAATATTGACTATTAACTTTGAAAGAAAATACTGTTTACTGTTTTTATTTATATGATAAAATAGGAGTCTTTTTTAAAAAAACTAAACAATAATGGGGGTCTGAAGCAATAGTACATAGGAGGGACTCTTGCTTGGCAAGCAGTCACTAGGTTCATCCTCCTCTGCATCCTATATTGTCCCCAGATCACACCAGGAGTGAATTCTTAGCACATAGCCAGGACTAAGCCCTGAACACTGCTGGTGTGACCCAAAAGCAAACAAAGAAATAAAAAGTCAATATCCCACATTCATGCAAGATGCATGAAGGTCAGACACTTTTCCATTTATAAATACATGTGTATTGAATTTAGTACACACTACAAGTGGCTCGGTGCTTACCACATGGATGTTTGGGTTAGCATGGTAGCTACAGATATTGTGCTTAACTTCAGGAGACATCTGTATTACACATACGGCCATCAAAATAATGATAGCATGCTGTTGTATGCTGAAAGAGGCCAAGCCTGTTGCAAAATGATTACTTACAACAAAAGCCTGCTAGAATTATTTAGGTAAGTGGTATCTATCTAAAGTAACAGCATTATAAAGTTGTTAATTGCCTTTGAATCACACATGAATTTTCAACCTATTTGTAGAACAAGATAAGCATCATGAGGTGCTTATAATTATAAAACGTAGTTATGGATCTGGATATGAATCTGTTTGATTCATGGTCTTGACCAAATGATTCCATCTGATCCCCATCTCATGCTGCATGATTGGCTGGAGAATGGCTGTCACCACACACAGAAAGCACACACTACGGAGACTCTACACTCTGCATCGTGCAAAGACTTGTTTGCTGTTTCGCATCACATCAAATCATGACTAATTTCTTTCAAATCGTTTCTATCCCCAAGCCAAAAAGAAATCAGAATAGCCTCAAAATGTTATTTTGTGATTTGGGGCTATTTAATATGCACCACACACCAAAAAATGCTACATCACCCTGAAACGTAAGTTCTCTGGATAATTTCATTCGGGGATGGGGATGGTGGCTGGAATACGTTGAAAATCTCAAACATGCCCCCCAAAACTCTCGGCTCTTTCCACATTTAAAAGAGAACATGATTGGGGCTGGAGCGGTGGCGCAAGTAGTCAGGCGTCTGCCGCCTTGCCCGCACTAGCCGAGGACGTACGGCGGTTCGAATCCCCCAGCGTCCCATATGGTCCCCCAAGCCAGGGGCGATTTCTGAGCGCACGGCCAGGAGTAACCCCTGAGTGTCACCCGGGTGTGGCCCAAAAAAAGTAAAGAAAGGGAAAGAAAGCACATGATTGACTTTTGCTTGCTATGTACAAGGCAAAGCAATTTCAGAACTACTTCCTAATGGAAACGGTTTACTTTATTGATAACTCCGGGTCCCTTGTGCCTGAGAAAGAGTGGCACCTGTACGCCAAGAATGGAAATATCAGCGCCGAAGCTTTTAGCCGGCAACAGTCCTTCCAGTCATGCGGCTAGGTCAAAGTGGATTGACACAGGAAAAGCTCAGGCCCTGCGCCTTTCAGACCGGCTCTATGAGGTGCGGACTGGCCAGGAGAAGGCCGCCGGACGTGGCTTCCCAGGCCCGGACCCAGCCGTCAGCCTCGGCTCCCCGGCAAAACTGCAGGAGAGAAGGAAACGCAACCGTGCACTCCCGGTCCCCACCAGCTCGGGGGAGTGCTCGGGCGTCGCGGGAGCCCAAGCGGCGCCGGGCGCGTCCATCGGGCTGTCGAGTGCCAACGCAAGAGTGTCCGAACGCAGGCAGCCGGTCAGCGGCGCCCACGGCCTCGGCTGTGGCCTTCCCGACGGGTCGTGGGATTCGCACGCTCGGGACCGACCGACTGACCCGCGCGAAGTTCCGCCCGTCTCTCGGAGAGCCCCGGACTTCCCCGCGGGGCTCGAAGCGCTCGTGCACCGGTGGAAAGGGACATTCTGTCCCCACCCAACTAGCCACCCAGCCCGCAGAGTCACGGCCACCACCGGCGCGCTCCGCGCCGGCTCCGTCTAAGTCCCTGGAAGATCAGAAAAGCCAGAGGCCCTTCCTCGGGCTGGGGGCGCGGGAGGGAGTGGGCGCAGGTGGGGTGCGCGCGGGGACCCCCCTCCGCGGCGCCGGGCTCAACTTGCCTTCCGGAGGGGCCCGCGGATCGCTCCCCCGACGCGTGCGCCGGGACCCGGGGCCCCCCGGACCCAGCCCCGGGCTCCGCGCGTCGCCCGGCCGCGCCTACCTTGATGCCCTGCTGCTGCGTGGTGAGCGTCACCTTGGAGTCGTCCAGCAGCAGGACCTCGCAGTAGAACTCCTCGGGGGCGGCGCAGAAGCAGCCCATGGCGGCGTCGGGCGGCGTTGGGGGGCCCTGCCGCGCAGGTGGGGCGCCCGGCCGGGCCTGCCCGGCCCCGCGCCCGCCGTCCCCGGGTCCTTCCTTTGTGTCCGGGGCTCGCGCCGGCCGAGGGCAGCGGGTCCTCGGCTCCGGCGGGGCGTCCGTCGGTCGGCGGGCCCGGAGGTCCGTCCGCGCGGAGGGCGGGCGCGGTCCCGGGAAAGTTCTCCGCCTCGCCGGCGCCCGCCGGCCGGCCAAGGGTCCGCCGAGCCCCGCGCCGGGCAGCGCCGTCCTGGGCGGGTCCGGCCGGGCGGGAGGCGGGAGGCGGGGCGGCGGCGGTCCGCGCGAGGGGCGCCCACCGCCCGTGCCCGCCGCCCCGTCCGTCCGCGCGGAGGCCGGCCGCCTCGAGCCGCTCCCGGGAGCCCCGCGCTGGCCGGGGAGCCGCGCGCGCCGCTCCGGGCCCGGCCGCCTCGCTCCCACGCCCGCCCGCTCGCCCGCCCGCTCGCCCGCCCGCCCGGCCGGCCGCCCGCACGGCCCCGGGTACGGGTGGCACCGGAGCGAGCGCCGGCACCGCAGCGCCCCCTGGCGGGCCCCGCGGCCGGGGAGGCCGCTCGGGCCGGGGAGCAGGTGCCTGCGGGCCCGGCCCGCCGGAGGACGCGAGAGGCCGCGGAAGACCCGCGGTTGGGCCGGGCCGGACGGAGACGTTCCGGCTCGCTTCGGGGAGCTACGCTCCGGGGCGCTGCCGGGAAGGGGGAGCTACGCCCGGCGCTGCTCCGGGAACCCGCCCGAGTGCTCAGGACTGCGCCCGGTCCCGCCCCAGACCGAGGAGGCTTTGCGCGTCTACCGGCTCCGAGCCACGGTGCTCGCGAACTCTAAAAAGCCGCCTGGGAAACCCGGGACACTCGCGGCACCGGCAGCACTGCGTGGGATGGAACGATTGCCAACTTAGGGAGTTTGATCTCGTCGTCCTTTGCCACAAGGGTTCCTTCCCAGTCGCGGTAACGCCCGGTAAACACTGGGCCGCATTTTAGTGTGAAACTTTGCCTTAAGCTGTGAATCAGCCTTTCCCTCCCCCTTTAGGTCTGATGTAAAATTGAAATGAACTAAAATGAAAATTCTGTAAAATGTCTAATCGGAGTCGATTTCCAAAGTTTCGCCTAACAAGTTGGTATTTTAATCTGAATGGTAGCATCTTGGCTGTGGACGGTTTCCTTTACCATAATATGCTCTTCCTGACACAGATTGTCAACTGCGACGGAAAGATTTCAGAATTTATTTGCAATCTGTACCACCAAAGCCGACCGAACCCTAGGCTGGCGAAAACCAAAGAGGCAAGCCCAAGTGTTGTTATTTGTTTTCCGTTTTGCGTGTTGCCACGCCTGCTTTCCCCCCTTTAAGTTGGTGTGTGTTTGTTTTCCTCTCCTCTCCGTGGTGATGGAAAGCTTGGGGGGGTTGGGGGGGAGTCCGGATGCAACACAGCTTCTGTGCCAGAGCTCTCAGAAGGGAAAGTGCAAACGCACTGTCGTCTGTCTCTCGGGCATTTTCTGTTTTCTTTCCATTTCTTAAATTTTCAATTAAAATATTTTTATTGAAATCATTACAAAGTTGTCCGTGATTGAGTTTCAGTCTTACAATGTTCCAATACCCATCACCTTCTCCAGTGCACATTTCCCAAGACCGGTGTCCCCAGTTTTCCTCCTGCTTCTGCCATTCTGCCTTTATAACAGACATTTTTATTTGTTTGTTTGTGGGTCGTATCTGGTGACCCTCGGGTTACTCCTGCTCTGCTCTCTGAAATTACTTCTGGTCGGCTCGGTGTACCATATGGAATATGGAATGCTGGAGACTGAGCCCGGGTCAGCTTCAAGAAAGGCAAATGACCTACCCCAATTTGCTATCTCTTGGGCCACAACACACACACATTTTTATTCTCTCTCTGCCCTAACTGCATTCCCCTTACCATTTTGTGACACTATTCCTGCTAGGGACCTCTTGGTCCACTATCCCGTTGTCTGGCGGCATTTTTTGAAACAAGTTCTTTTTTCATTTTCTGATCAGGACTGGAGAAAAGCAAAGATCCATTCAGTACAAAAGTAGAGTTTCTTGGGGATGATAAATATTGTTTAGAAAGAAACAGCTGGAGACCAGAGTGATAGTACTTGGTAAGGTGCTTGCTGCCTTGCACACAGCTGGCTGACTAAAGTTCAATCTTTAGCATTCCCTGTGGGTCACTGTACCCTCTCAGCAGTGATTCTGTTTTTCTTTTTGTTTTTCTTTTTTTGGTTTTGGGACCGCATCCAGTGATGCTCAGGGGTTACTCCTGGCTATGCGATATGCGCTCAGAAATCGGTCCTGGCTTGGGGGACCATATGGGACACCGGAGGGATCAAACTGCAGTCCGTCCTAGGCTAGCGCCGGCAAGGCAGACGCTTTACCACTTGCGCCACTGCTACTGCCCCATCAGCAGTGATTCTTGAAAGTAGAACTAGCAATAAGTCCTGATCACAGTCGGGGGTGGCCCAAAAACAAACAACAAAAAAGGAACAACCATTTTTAAACAACCATATTGAGCCATAAGTAACATATATATAAGTAACATAAGTAACATATTGCATATATATACATATATATAGTGTAAGCACTACTTTTCAGATAAAGCTTATATCCAGGAAACCATCACCTCAATTAAACTAGTAAATATGCTGGGTATTCCTTACCTTTGTAAACTGCCCCCCCCCACCCCAACCCGCACTGCTCACCACACCTCCTCTGCCATTAAAACAATTTAACCGGGGCCGGGCGGTGGCGCTGCAGGTAAGGTGCCTGCCTTACCGTGCTAGCCTTGGACGGACCATGATTCGGTCCCCCGGTTCCCATATGGTCCCCCGTGCCTGCCAGGAGCGACTTCTGAGTGCATAGCCAGGAGTAACCCCTGAGCATCACTGGGTGTGGCCCAAAAACCAAAAAAACAAAAACAAAAACAAAAACAAAAAAACAATTTAACCATTAAAACAAATGGTTTTGCATTGTTGAATATATATGTCACAATTTGCTTATCTATGTAATGTATGACAGTTCCACTAGTTTTTTACCAATGTCATAGGCAGATAGGTGGGGGAACTAATAATGCATTATTGAGTAATAGCCATATAATAATTAATAATAACTTACGAAGAGATTTCCTAGTCCTGAAGCAATCCAAAGGCATGAAGACCTTTGACATTACATCCTTTGACATGTAAATTCTGACTCTTTGGAGAGGAGAAACTGTACGGCTGCCCAGATGCATAAATCCAAGGACCCACCCTGAGGAAATGTGAACCCTTCAAAATGGACAGCTATAGAGGAATCCATAAGATCATGAGAAGACTAACAACAATACGAAGTTTTTCTGAGCAATGCTGAGATTTACTTTCGTGTATATAAATATTCAGAAAAAATAAATTTGAAAAAATCATATAAAGTCTTTTTCCTTTATTTTTTCTTTTTTCTTTATTATCCTTTTACTTTTTTTACAGCAACTCAATTTATTGCATGCAGATTCTTCTGCACTGTTGCTAACAGATCACTAGTTCAAAATTACTCAAATACTTAAAGAGCTATACATTATATAAACAAAACAAATAAAACAGAATAGTTCTTTGTACATATATGTTAGTACAGGTTATTAGGGATTCAGGAATAAGTACAATCTTATATGATGGACTGAATTTTCATAGTTCATAAATATTTTTACAGAAATAAAAATAAGATTTCATTAATGACACCATACCATATCATAGATACATAGCAATAGTCCAAATTCAAGAAGAAACATCAATGAAAGGATGCAAAAAAGACTAGCTTATGACCGATAAAAATTCACAAATACCCTCTTCTCCCTTGAAATTCTGTTTCATCTAGCACTCTACTACCAACAACTGCACATAGTTCAGTAAGTGTAATTAGCCTGTCAATAGGAAATTTGGGACAAACCAATGCAAATGCTACTCCTACTCCAAGTAAGCAGCCACAACTAGATAATAGGACAAAAAAATCCTATTACAGGATCAGAAGTAACAGTAGCAACAAGAGAAGATGTGATCAATGAGACTCCTATTCAGAAACTTAAGTTAGTGCAGTGCTCCTCAAATAGTGGGGCGAGCCCCCCAGAGGGGGTGCATCTTCGTAAAGGGGGGCATGTTTGACCTCAGCAAACACTGTCATAACAAGCTAAGGCCCGTCATAACAAAATGTGACTGAATGAGGAAAGTAGAAAGCCTGTCTAACGTACAGGCCAGTGTGGGGTGGGGAGGAGGGACACTTGGGACATTTGGTGATGGGAATGTTGCTTTGGTGTGGTGAAGGGTCTTTTGTTTTTATATATATAAAATACTAAAGAATAATAAAAAAATAAAAGAAAAGTAAAACTAGTCTAAAAGTGAAAACTAACAAGTTTTTTTGGTAGAGGATCTTGGACACTTTGACGGTGATGAGTGTTAAATATCTTTGTACTTCAAAGCTATAAAGTATAATCATATTACATGTTACTTCAACTACTATAAAAATAAAGTAAACTCTATTTTCATATGAATAATGAACTCTTTCGACGGATAATTAAATGAGTAACAAATCTTAAAAAAAATCACCGCCAACTGTGTCTCAAATCAATGAGTGAAAATTGGATTAAGCATAGGTCAAACAATTGTTAGTTCTTCAGACGCTTCAGTGACATTCATATTAACATATTAACATACACACTTGAACATACATTAACATATTGTAAACATAACCCCAAAAGGAGAAAAGGAAGTAACAAGAGTTAGTTTTACCATTGTCAACAAGTGGTAATTCAATTTCAGTCAGTTCAAAACTTGTGAGTCAAAAGTTATTCCAGGTAATGAAATAGTGGTTTCTGCAGCAAGAGCGTAGATGTGCTTTCAGTAACAGCAGCAAATGTGTCTTGGAGTTATCTCTCAGTGATTGCAACCTCTGCTTCTGTCAGGGCAAGACCTCCAGTTTTAGTAAGTGAAAATGACACCTCGTCAAGGCTTATGCCTCTGTGGTCAAATAGACTTTGCGATCAAATCTCGGAAACACTGTGTCTATATCAACTGTGAAAACAGGAGGACTTGTATCATCTGCTCTGATTTCAACTGCACAACCAACAGTGTCTCCTAAAAGTTTAACTTACAAATCTCTGTTACTTCCGCCTTACCTACACCTGTGACTGTAGCCCCCAAAGTAATTAATACTGCTTCACATGCACTATCTTTTTCTAAAAGACTATCTAAGATTTGAGTCCCGTTTCAGTCTCCAAGGATTTCAACTATAGTGCCAACAAATATAAACACAAATGAGCAAACTCTTTTGGAAATGCAGGTTCTCTATCCACACTACACACAACACCACAAATCATAAGCACAACTACTGGTGCTTCTATTCCACCTCCTGTACCAACAGCATCATTGTCTTCAGTAATTAAATCAATTCTCCTCCTGCTACTGTCTTGGCTAAGTCTTCTTTGGTTTCTGCAATTTGCTCCAATAAACCTCCACTGCCAAGTAGCATCTGTGAAAAAGTTGTTGGTCAGCCTGGAATACCATAAATACTCTACCATCCTAAGGTGTCTTCACTCTCCTCATCTCTCTCTCAAATTGTATCTGCCAGTCGAATTTCTGCATCGGTCTTCCCTGTTTTCCAGTCAACTAGCTTAGAGAAGTCTGACACAGCCACATCTTGAATTATGCAAACCAGTTTTTATGGGGCATTGTTTTGACTTACATAAAAGTTTGGACTACATTGGAGTAAACTAGCCTTTTTTATTTTTTAAGTTTCTTTCAAAAGCCATCCCAGGCTTGTTCTTCAAGGCTGTACTCTCTCTGGAATGCTTATTTCTCTTGGTTGTCTTTATGTTTGCTTTTTTATTTCGACTCTGGGGAAGCCTGTGGTCTCTCTCAAAATGCGTGTCTCCCTTCCGGTCCCCTCACATATTTCACCATTTCACCTCCTTCTGATATTTCTCTCTGTGAGGGAGAGGCCCACAAGGCCTGTGCAAAGATCATGCCTGACCTCATTTAGGCCAGGCATTCCCCAGTGCTTGCGTTTGCTTTTTTATTTTGACTCTGGAGAAGCCTGTGGTCTCTCTCAAAATGCATGTCTCCCTTCCTCTCCTCTCACATATTTCACCACTTCACCTCCTTCTGATAATTCTCTCTGTGAGGAAGAGTCCCATAAGGCCTTTGCAAAGATCAGGCCTGACCTCATTTAGACCAGGCATTCCCCAGTGCTTGCGTGGGGGTTGAACAGAATTGGAAACACTCTTCTCAATCAACACTTGTAGCTCCCCACTTTACTGAGCAGCCAGCAACACCATCAATTGTTACCTGCTAGGGGAAACTGCAAAGCAGAAAAACTAGACAGACAGACAGATAAGTGAATGGACAGTCAGATGGGGTTCTTACATGCACACCTACGAAGATGACAGTGTGTTCATTCCTACATCTGCCTGTTCCTCTTCTGCACATTACAATTAGTCAGTTGGGGGCAAACAATACAACTATAACAAATCAGAATAACTTAGGCGGAGTAGCTAAAATGGCAGTTTCTTTCATAGTTCTAGCAGCTTAAAGACCTCAACAGGTGCCAGACAGTGGGGGGTGGGAGTGGGGTTTCCTGGCATAGTGAGTGCCTCCCCCCATGACTGTGGACTCACTATGTTGGGAGGTGAGGAGAGCTCTGACATCTTTTCTCACTTGGACTCAAAACCTGGTATAAAGTTCTCACCTGCATGCCCACTTTCAACCCCGAGGGCCCCTCATAGACTGTATGACGCCTATCTCCAACTAT
>PVKC010006937.1:0-30290 GCA_004027635.1 Crocidura indochinensis | reverse complement strand
TTTTTTTTATTTTTTTGGTTTTTGGGTCACACCCGGCAGTGCTCAGGGGTTACTCCTGGCTCCATGCTCAGAAATTGCTCCTGGCAGGCACGGGGGACCATATGGGGCACCGGGATTCGAACTGATGACCTTTTGCATGAAAGGCAAATGCTTTACCTCCATGCTATCTTCCGGGCCCCAAAAATTACTATTTATTTACATCAGCGTACATAAGAAACATCCAAGTGTAGCAATAAGCCCTAAAAACGATGAGGATTTTATACAGAAAAATGCAAATTCATTATTTAGAGAAATGAAAGCAGACAAATAAATGAGAAATTATTATGCTGTAGATCATATGATTCAATATTGTAAAAATATCAGTCTTCCAAAAATTGATCTATGAATTCAATTAAAACCAATCAAAATTCTAGTAAAATACTTTTACCTAGAGTATTGAATATTAATTATGTATGGAAATGCAGTTTCTAACAACAGTCAAAGTAATATATTGAACAAGAACAATGTTTGGAAGTCTCTTCTCCCAGATATTCACACTTACTCGAATATTATGCTAATTAAGAATACAACATAGAAGACAAATACAGTAGACCAAAGAGAAGAATGTTGAGAAATATACATACTACCATCTGATTACTTTATGTATGACAATACTGACCCAGATTTGTAGTAAGATTTGTAGTAAGTAGATTTATTGTATTTAGTTAAAGGACCATGGTTTACAATGTTATAGATAGTTAAATTTTAGGCACATAATATTTTAACACCAATTCCGCTGCCAGTGCCAATTCCCATCAACAGTGTTCATATATTTCATCATATTCCAACATCCAGCCCCCTCCATTATCTCCTACCTGCCTCCTGACAGGCACAATACATTGCATCTTAGATCTCATGTTTCCAGCATTGCTTATTCTGTGCTGTGGATGTATAGATATATCACTTTTTAAAAATACCAATATAACTGAAGCCCCAACTAAATTTTACCATTACTTTCTTTTCTTATTACCTTTTTCCTTACTGCCTTGATTCCTTTTCTTCTCTGTTCACTGGGTCTAAGGTTTTCTAAGCATTCCTCCTTTACTATATTACATTACCTCATCCAGTTTTCCTACATACCACAAATAAATAAATTATCCTATGTTTCTTATTTTTTGGCTTACTTAACTCAACATGTTATCTTCCAGTTCCAATAAAATCCTGTGATTTTATTGGTCCATGTAGCTTAAGCAAAACGTACTTTAAAAAAGGAAACAAAAACAACAACAAAAGGAAACAAAAGATGTGAGTTGAGAGGGACAGATAGATATTCATTAAAATAAATACAATAAGAGGGGGCCTGAGAGATAGCATGGAGGTAAGGCATTGCCTTGCATGCAGGATGGTGATTCAAATCCCGGCATCCCATATGGTACCCTGAGCCTGCCAGGAGTGATTTCTGAGTGTAGAACCAGGAGTAAACCCTGAGCACAGCTGGTGTGACTCAAAAACCAACCAACCAACCAACCAACCAATCCACCAACCAATCAAACAAAAAACAATCAGAGAAGAAAAAGACAAGCCACCCTGAAAGGAAATAAATGAATGCATATATTTAATAAATAACATATCTTTACTAGGAGTAATTTCTGAGTGTAAAGCCAGGAGTAAACTGTTGGATGTGGCCCCAAAACATAAAACAAAACAAACAAACAAAAAAGATATATGCATAGACTTAACATATGTTTGAAAATAAAGGATGACCTTTTTATCAATTAGGAAGCAAGAGAAAATTGGAAATTTTTGTAAGATTTAATACTGAAAAATTGAACACAGGATTTACTGCTATGTTAACAATATAATAAATTTCAGGGAACATCCTTGAGATTTACTGCAGACCTGTCACCATAAACTCTCAAGGCCAGAAGGCAGTGGTGGGACATAGTGATAAAACTCAATGAAATAAATGCTTTGCCTAGAATACTGCACTCAGCAAAACTCACTTTCAGGTTTGAAGGAAGAATACATGGCTTTACAGACAAACAACAGCTCAGAAAGTTAATAGAACCAAAACCAGTCTTAAAAGAAAAACTGAAAGACCTACTTTAAGACAAGATGGACCAACAGACACACCAAACTTCAATAGAAAGATGGGTCTTAATCCCAGGACAATTCTTTTTCTCAATGTCAATGGACTAAATGCACCAGTTAAGAGACACAGAGTGGTTAAATGGATCAAAAAACTCAATCCAACTTTCTGCTGCCTATAATAAGGAGAACAAACATCGACTCAAAATAAAAGGCTGGAGGAAAATCATCCAAGCAAACAGAATCCATAAAAAAGCTGAAGTGGCCATACTAATATCAGATGATGCAAACTTTATACTCAGAAAAGTTATAAGGGACAAAGATGGACATTTTGTATTAATCAAGGGATACATACAGCAGGAAGAAATCACCCTCCTAAACATATATGCACTGAATTAGGGGCCAGCAAAATATTTAATACAACCGTTGACAAAGCTGAAAAATAATATCAATAACAACACAATAATTGTGGGAGACCTAAACACGCCATTGTCAACACTTGATAGGTCAACCAGACTGAAACCCAACAAGAATATACTAGACCTGAAAAGAGAAATGGAAGAAAGAGGCCTAGATTATATATATATATATATATATATATATATATATATATATATATATATATATATATATATATATATATGACACTCCACCCCCAAAAACCTGGATACACATTCTTCTCTAATGTACATGGGACATTCTCCAGGATAAACTACATGTTTGCAGGCTACCTTTGCTGACCACCAGGCCCTGAAATTATATGTGAACTACAAAGGGACACAGAAGAAAAACTTTAGTACCTGGAAGTTAAACAACCTAATACTGGATAACCAGTGGGTCCAAGATGAAATCAATGAGGAAATCACAACCTTCCAGGAAAAAAAGACAATAGAGACACAAACTATCAGAACATATGGGACACAGCAAAAGCGGTACTGAGAGGAAAATTTATAGCTTTGCAAGAACACATCAGGAAAGAAGAAGGAGCATACCTGAATAGCTTAATGAGCAGCTCATAGAATTAGAAAGTGCTCAACAAAAGGAACCAAAAATAGGGAGACAGAAGGAAATAACAAAGCTGAGAGTAGAAAAAGTGGAAACACAAAAAACAATCTAAAACATCAGAGAAAGCAGAATTTGGTTCTTTGAAAAAATAAACAAGATTGATAGACCACTGGCAAAACTAACAAAGAAAGAGAGAGAGAAACTTGATAACTCATATTAGGAATGAAAAAGGAGAGATTACTACTGATATTGCAGAGATTCAAAGAGTAATCAGAAACTACTTTGAGAAACTCTATGCCACTAAAAATGAGAACCTGGAAGAAATGGATAAATTCTTGTATTCTTATAATGTTCCATAGTTGAATGAAGCGGATGTAGTATGTCTAAGCACACCCATCACTATTGATGAAATTAAGACAGTAATCAAATGTCTGCCTAAAATCATAAGCCCAGGCCCAGATGTATTCACTAATGAATTCTTTCAAACCTTTCAAGAGGAACTACTACCAATCCTGGCAAGACACTTTCATGAATTCAAAAAAACAGGAACACATCCAAATAGCTTTTATGAAGCCAACATCACCTTGATAACTAAACTAGACAGAGATGCTACAAAAAAAGAAAATTACAGACCAATATCGCTGATGAACACAAGTGCAAAGATATTCAACAAAATCATGGCAAATAGGATTCAATGCCTCATTAAGAAGATTATCCACTATGATCAAGTAGGTTTCATCCCAGGATGCAAGGCTCGTTTAACATCCATAAATCTATCAACATAATACACAACATCATCAACATGAAAAATAAAAATCACATGATCATATCAATTGATGCAGAGAAAGCATTTGATAAGGTCCAATATCCATTCTTGATCAAAACTCTCAGCAAGATGGGAATGAAAGGAACCTTTATCAATATAGTTAGGCCATCTAACACAAGCTGTGGCAAATATTATTTTCAATGGAGAAAAACTAAAAGCCTTCCCTCTAAATTCTGGCACAAGACAAGGCTGTCCTTTCTCACCACTCCTATTCAACATTGCACTGGAAGTACTTGCTATTGCGATTAGGCAAGAAAAATATCAAGGGAATCCAGATAGGAAAGGAAGAAATCAAGCTCTTGCTGTTTGCGGATGACATGATACTCTACTTAGAAAACCCTAAAGACTCTACCAAAATGCTTCTAGAAACACTAGACTCATATAGCAAGATGGCAGGCTACAAAATTAACACACAAAAATCAATGGCCTTTCTATACACCAATAGTAATAAGGAAGAAATAGACATTAGAAAAGCAACCCCATTCAAATAATGCCACACAAACTCAAATATCTTGGAATCAACTTGACTAATAATGCGAAGGAACTATACAAAGAATACTCTAAACTCTGCTCCAGGATATAAGAGAGGACACAGGGAAATGGAAGCACATACCCTGGTCATGGATTGGCAATATTAACATCATTAAAATGACAATACTCCCCAAAACATTGTGCAAATTTAATGCGATCCCTCTAAAGATACCATGACATTTTTCAAAGAAGTAGATCAGGCACTTTTGAAATTCATTTGGAATAATAAACACCCTAGAATAGTTAATGCAACATTGGGAAAACGAATATGGGAGGAACTACTTTCCCCAACTTTAAACTTTACTACAAAGCAATAGTTATCAAAGTAGCATGGTATTGGAATAAAGACGACCCTCAGATCAGTGGAATAAGCTTGAATACACAGAGAATGTTCCCCAGATATACAATCACCTAATTTTTTTGATAAAGGAGCAAGAAATCCTAAATGGAGCAAAGAAAGCCTCTTCAACAAGTGGTGTTGGCACAACTGGCTAGCCACTAGCAAAAAATTGAACTTAGATCCCCAGCCAACATCATGTATGAAGGTTAAATCAAAATGGATTAAAGACCTCGATATCAGACCCAAAACCATAAGATATATAGAACAACACATAGGCAAAACACTCCAGACTAGAGGCATCTTCAAGGAGGAAAATGCACTCTCCAAGCAAGTGAAAGCAGAGTTTAACAGATGGGAATATATTAAGGTGAGAAGCTTCTGCACCTCAAAGGAAATAGTGCCCGGGATACAAGAGCCACCCACTGAGTGGGAGAAAATATTCACCCAATACCCATTAGATAGGGGCTAATCTCCAAAATATACAAGTCACTGATAGAACTTTACAAGAAAAAAAAAACATCTAATCCCATCACAAAATGGGGAGAAGAAATGGACAGAGACTTTGACAAAGAAGAAATAAAAATGGACAAAAGACACATGAAAAAATGCTCCACGTCACTAATCCTCAGGGAGTTGCAAATCAAAACAACTATGAGGTACCACCTCACACCACAGAGATTGGCACACATCACAAAGAATGAGAGCAAGCAGTGTTGGTGGAGATGTGGAGAGAAAGAAACTCTTATCCACTGCTGTTGGGAATGCCATCTAGTTCAACCTTTATGGACAGCAACATCAAGAGAAACTAGAAATCGAGCTCCCATACGATTCAGCTATACCACTTCTAAAAATATATCCCAGGAACACCAAATACAATACAAAAATCCCTTCCTTCATTGCATCACTCTTTACCATAGCAAGACTCTAGAAACAACCAAGATGCCCTTCAACAGACGAATGGCTAAAGAAACTGTGGTACATATACAGAATGGAATATTATGCAGCTGTCAGGAGAGATGAAGTCATGAAATTTTCCTTTACATGGGTGTACATGGAATCTATTATGCTGAGTGACATAAGTCAGAGAGAGAGAGAAAAACGCAGAGTGGTATCACTCATCTATATGTTTTAAGAAAAATGAAAGACATTCTTGCAATAATAATTTTTACACACAAAAGAGAGAAGGGCTGGAAGTTCCAGCTCACTGCATGAAGCTCACCATACACAGGGATGATTTTAGTTAGAGAAATAACTACATTTTGAACTATCCTAATAATGAAAATATATGAGGGAAATAGAAAGCCTGTCTAGAGTACAGGCGGGGATTTGTGGGGAGGATGGAGATTTGGGACATTGGTGATGGGAATGTTGTTCTGGTGATGGTTGTGTTCTTTACATGACTGAAACCAAACACAATCATGTATGTAACCAAGGTATTTAAGTAAAATATAAAAATAATATAATGAATTTCATAGGCATGGTGCCATTTGGAAGAATACAAATTAAAATATAAATTGTTAGAGTCATATTTATAAAAGTCAAAAATAGATTAAAATGATCTATGGTAGAATGGTGATGGGATGAGAGTGCAGGGTAGGATTCTGAGATGCTAGTAATATTTTCTGACTTGCTTTCAATTTCACATTTGGTTCAATTTGTGAAACCCAAGTTGGACATATGCATTGCTGCCCTTTATGTGCATATACTATATTTAAAATCCTAATAAATAATAAGATAAAATGAAGTTAAGTAACACAAAAGTGGATCTTAGATTCTGGTCACATAATTTGGGTAAATATGGAAAACATTTATATCTTAGTTATAAACATAAATATCTTATAAATATAAATAACTTAGTTTTACATCGTTTGGGGGTAGAGTCTTCTCAAGCTGTGTTCAGGGATGTCAAAGTTCTCTCTTGATGATTCTTTTTGGCTTTATTTTTAGGTCACACCTGGCACTGTTCTGGGGTTACTACTTGCTCTGCATTCAGGATTTTTTCCTGTTAGACCCTGGGGGACCATATGGGATGCCAGGTTTCAAACTCAGGTTGGCCACATGCACTGTGCACATGCTCCATGCAGATATGCGTTCCCTACTCACTATACTATTTCTCCCACCCTGGTTCTTGTTATTGATAATTCTTGGCTACAGGAGCCAAGATAGTTCAATGATAGGGCCCATAGATGTAATGCTGCTCAATTTTATGATGCCAGAGATTCCCACAGCCACCTCTACTGTTTAGGAGGTCTCCTAGACTGCATCTAGGAATGCTCCATGCTCAGGGAAGCCATGAGATGCTGAGGATTGAGCTGGCTTTGTGCATGTAATCTAACTCCTATACTATATCCCAGCATTATAATATTTTTGTTGGAGTTATGCCCAGTAATATTGGGGCATTATTCCTGACTCTGTGTTTAAGAATGACTCTGGTGGTGCTGAGAGCTCATATATGTGATGCCAAGTTTTTGAGCCAGAGTCAGTAAAATGCAAGGCAAGCACTTTAACTTTTATACTATCTATTTGGTGCTACTTATTTTTCTTTTGAGTTATAAAGTAATCATGATCTTTAAGGAAATATTTAATTTCTATTAGAATTAAACTACAAGCCAGGAGCAACTTCTGAGCATATAGCCAGGAGTAACACCTGAGCTTCACTGGGTGTGGCCCAAAAAAACAAAAAAAGAAAAAAAAAAGAAATAAACTAAAGTGATTGTGAACCAAGTGTGATGTTGATAATATAGGTTTGAGGTTTATTAGAACAAATATATACACATATTTGTGTATACTCAAGATATAGTAAATATGATAAAACCTGAAATACTATCTATGATTGCATTTAGGTAATAGAAATACATAAGACCAACATATTAACATTTTAATTTTATATATGTTTAAAATATCTTAGGGCCAGAGTAGGTGGCTTAGTGTCAGGATCCTGCCTAGTAAATATGAGGTCACAAGTTCAGTTCCTTGGCAGTGTTCTACTAGCCAAATGGGACTACCAATTTTTATCTTTAGAGCCAAAATGAGACACTTCCTATAAAGAGTGCATTCTCGGCACATCATGTATGTGCAACAAGCGTGTATGTGCAACTCTGAGTTATCACAGCAACAGCAATATAAGGGAGGGCAAAAAAGGAATATACTTATTATTGTCAATTGAGGGATAAGTGATAAGAAATGAGTTCGAGTTAGTGCTGGGATACATGTGATCATGGGTAGCAGTCCCGTACATTGACTATACTAAGCCAGAATGCTGTGTACTGTTGTTTACTCTGCCTCCTAAACTTGCTAGCTCAATTTATACTCCCTGGAGTAAGGAGACAGAGTCCAGGCCAGCTGCTCCTTTTTTCTGCCACTCACACCACCAGATGTCTGGCAGCCCTTCAGGGCTTCTTTCCCAAAGCTTCTCCCTCTTCCTTTCTGCTCCTCCTTGGGTGCTGCTTGCCTCTCCCCCACCCCGCCTCTTCTCATGGCATCACACTGTTAACTATATTGTTTTTGAACCAGGAAAATAGAGAAAGAGAAAGCAAATAAACACATCACCCCAATACTCTGGAGGAGACTCTAATTGAGCAAAATTAAAACAATTCCTCTGTAGCCAGCATCACAGCAAGAGCTAGACTTTTCACCATATGCCAAACAGTCTGTATGTAAATATTTTTAAATTGCCTTGTTAAGGAAAAGAGTTTGAAACCTGGGCAGTATCATACATGGTCTAGATACATTAAATCAGAAGAACAGAAGTGTGAAAGACCAGCAACTCTTTGAAGGAGAAAAAAATCTCTTCCATATAAAGAGTAGAAAGAGGATTACATGAACAGGGAGACAGTAAACTTTCTGTGGAAGTGAATAAAGCATAGTTAAGAGGAAACCAAAAAAGCCCTGTCACTTGTGCAAGAGAAAAGAACTGAGAAAGATTTTAGTGTTTTCAGAATATCAAAAGATATTCTTCAATATTATACTAGATACTTTGCCTGCAAATAAGCATTGTTAATTCCAAATTAATCTATTAACACTAGTGAGAAACATCAATAAAAATAGCTTGCCATCACCCTCCCCCATCAGTTTTTCAATGATTAAAATGTAGTTTAAGGAGTCAGACTGCTTAGGTTTATAGTTCTTTCTCCCCTGTCACGTTATTAATGATGTGACCTTGGGCAAGTCATTTATGTTTCTGTCCTCATTTTTATTTTTCTTCTTCTTTTTATTTATTTGTTTGCTTATTTAATTATTTATTTATTTTTGGTTTTGAGGCCAAACCCAAAAGTGCTCAAGAGTTATTCCTGGCTCTGTGCTCCTGGTAGTTTTTGGGGACCATATGGGATGCCAGGAATTGAAACTAGACCCGTCCCTGGATCAGCCTCTTGCAAGGCTAACGTCCTATCACTATACTCTTGCTCCAGCCTCTGTCTTAATTTTTCTTAATAAAAACAAAAATATTGTTAATATATACTTCGTGAGCTACCTTTAGTGTTAAATGTGCTACTATGTATGGAGAAGCTTAGAACATTGACTAGTGATACCTATCTACATATACTTTGATGATAATATTGTTGATAGTAGCAGAGAAGAGAGCAGAATGATGCCTTGCAATATGTTGTCTGAGCCAGAGCAATAGTACAGAAGATAGAGAATTTGCTTTATACATGGCTGACCTAAGTTTGATCCTTGGTATCCTTTAAGGTCCCCTGAGCACCACCTAGAATAATTACTGAGCGTAGAGTCAGGAATAAATCCATAGCATCACTACCCTTGGCTCAAAAACAATAACTGAAAAACAATACTCTCTTCCTAGTTACACTTCTCTCTTTCTATTTCTATTTCTGCAACTCTCATTTTACCCTCAGACCACACATTAGGAGTCCTATTGACTTTTTATTTATTTGTTCCTGGGTTTTCAGAAATCAATTAGTTGACAAACTCTGCTAATTTGGCCTTTTATTTATTATACTTTTACCTTCATATTACTATCAAAGACTTTATTTTAGGTTTCCTTCTGTTTTACAGTTTATGCGGCTCACAAAGTTATTCATTATATACTTTTTAGGCATGTTTCAACATCAGTCCCACCACCAGTGTGACTATCCTTCCACCAAATCCTCACCCCCCCTTTTTCCCAGTCCTTCTCATTTACAGGCAAAAAACAAATTTATTTCATATTACTTTACCCAAGAAAACTTAGAGGAATGGAAAATATAATCCTCAGAAAATAAATAGACAAACCAATTTGTGTTATTACTTGATGTTAACTCATAAATAAAATTGATTAATACAATATGATATATGCCCATTCTCATTTACATAGATAAATGTTCAACTTTGGTATTTAAAATATATTGCATTAACTTTTGTTTGTTTGTTTGTTTTGGGGCCACATCTGGTTATGCTCAGGGGTTACTCCTGGTTATGTTCTCAGAAATCGCTCCTGGCTTAGGGGACCATATAGGATGCCAGGAATTGAATCAGGTCAGTCCTGGATTAGCCACGTGCAAGTCAAATGCTCTATCACTGTTCTATCGCTCAGACCCCATATTGCATTAATTTTAATTTTGTACTTGTGATAATAATACTGTCTTCTCTTTCCTGAGTAAAATTATCTTTTAATTATTTCAGAATATGTTAGTTTATATGAAATAGGTAAAGCTTACAATTAAAAAATTTAGTATGAATAAAGAGTTACCCTTAGATCAGTGGAATAGGCTTGAATACTCAGAAAATGTTCCGCAGACATACAATCACTTAATTTTTGATAAAGGAGCAAGAAATCCTAAATGGAGCAAAGAAAGCCTCTTCAACAAATGGTGTTGGCACAACTAGCTAACCACTAGCAAAAAATTGAACTTAGACCCCCGGCTAACATCATGTACGACGGTAAAATTCAAATGGGTGAAAGACCTTGATATCAGATCCAAAACCATAAGATATATAGAACAACACAGAGGCAAAACACTCCAGGACATTGAGAACAAGCATATTCTAGGAGGAAAATGCACTCTCCAAGTAGGTGAAAGCAGAGATTAACAGATGCGAATATATTAAGCTGAGAAGCTTCTGCACCTCAAAGGAAATAGCGCCCAGGATACAAGAGCCACTCACTGACTGGGAGAAACTATTCACCGAATACCCATCAGAGAAGGGGCTAATCTCCAAAATATACAAGGCACTGATAGAACTTTACAAGAAAAAACATCTAATCCCATCACAAAATGGGGAGAAGAAATGGACACACTTTGACAAAGAAGAAATACAAATGGACAAAAGACACATGAAAAAATGCTCCACATCACTAATCATCAGGGACATGCTAATCAGACAACTATGAAGTACCATCCACCTGACACCACAGAGAATGGCACACATCACAAAGAATGAGAACAAACAGTGTTGGCGGGGATGTGGAGAGAAAGGAACTCCTATTCACTGCTGGTGGGAATGCTGTGCAGTTCAACCTTTATGGAAAGCAATATGGAGATTCCTCCAGAAACTGGAAATCGAGCTCCCATATGATCCAGCTATACCACTCCTAAAAATATATCCTAGGAACACAAAAATACAATACAAAAACCCCTTCCTTACACCTATATTCATTGCAGCACTATTTACCATAGCAAGACTCTGGAAACAACCAAGATGCCCTTCAGCAGACTAATGGCTAAAGAAAGTGTGGTACATATACACAGTGGAATATTATGCAGCTGTCAGGAGAGAAGTCATGAAATTTTCCTATACATAGATGTACACAGAATCTATTAAACTGAGTGAAATAAGTCAGAGAGAGAAAAACGCAGAATGGTCTCACTCATCTATGGGTTTTAAGAAAAAATGAAAGACATTCTTGAAATAATAATTTTCAGACACAAAAGAGAAAAGAGTTGGAAGTTCCAGCTCACCTCATGAAGCTCACCACAAAGAGTGATGAGTTTAGTTAGAGAAATAACTACATTTTGAACTGTCCTATTAATGAGAATGAATGAGGGAAATGGAGAGCCTGTCTATAGTACAGGCGGGGTTGGGTGGGGAGGAGGGAGATTTGGGACAATGGTGATGGCAACGTTGCACTGGTGATGAGTAGTTTTCTTTACATGACTGAAACCCAAACACAATCATGTATGTAATCAAGGTGTTTTAATAAAATATATTCAAAAAAAGGGGCGTGTTAAAAAATTAACCTACTTCCCTCAAGCTGCTTCAGCCTTCTACCACCAGTCCTGGCCTCCTTGTTGTCTCTCATCTCATCTCAGGTTTGTTTGCCAAGAAAGGGACTTTCTGGTCCCTCCTATCAACTTTTCTTTAAAAAAAAGAATAAAGAGTTAAAAAATATAAAGTAGAACATCTGAATAAATCTAAAAAGTTACAAAAGTTGAGGTCGGAGAGATATCATGGACGTATCATGACCTTCATACAGAAGGTCATTGGATCGAATCCCTGCATCCCATATGGTCCCTTGAGTCTGCCAGCAGTAATTTCTGAGCATAGAACCAGAAGTAACCTCTGAGCACTGCCGGGTATGACCCAAAAACCAAAAAAAAAAAAAAAAAAAAAAAAAGATTACAAAAGTGTTATACTAAGAAAGGGTATGTTTAAATGACTAGTTATAAATTGTTTTATCCTAAGTGGGAATCCTGAAAATATTAAGCACATTCAAGTAAAAGAGATGTTGATTCTTAAAACTAAACAATATCATTTTTGTGTCTCATTGCCTTCTCTTTCCCTTCACTTCATTATATCTCCATTTCGATAATGTCAAAATTTTACAGTGGAGTTCCAACTAGACATAAGTCCTATAATACAGCATTTGGGATTTGGGAAATTCTATCGTGTATTTCTAGACTTAATTCCTTTTATTTATTTATATAAACTACACATTCAATTCCAACTAGATTTCTTGTTGTTGTTCATTTTCTTTTTTGGGGGCATACCAGAGCTATATACTTAGGGGTTACTCCTGATTCTGTACTCAGAAATTACTACTGGCAGGCAGGCTTCAGGGGACCATATGGGATGCAGAGGATTGAATCCAAAATAAATCGTACAATCCGCTGGTGCTATTGCTTCAGTCCCTCAACTAGATTTCTTAAAGTTCCTGGTCATTTCTCAGTTTTTCAGATTGTGTTATTTTTAGCTATATGATCCTGAACTATTTACTGTATTTTTGTTTTCTTTCTTCTATTAGATATTAGTGGTAAAGATTAACAGAATGGTAAAGATTGTAGAAATTAACACATGTACAATACAGTGCAGTGTCTCTGTTTTCTTTTGGAACATGCCTTCTTTCTTATCTTACAAATATATATATTTTTAAACTTCTTGCAGCCAGTTTTGTTCAAAAGCTACAACATACATCCCTTTGAATGAATGCTTTTGTGTCTTGGGGATAAATATGAAAAAGTGGACTTGTTGGGTCAGATGGTAACTATTTTAACTTTTCTAAGGATGCACCATGCTGTTTACCATAAAGGTTGAACAAGGCAGCATTTTTATCATGGTGGATAAGAGTCATTTTACACTATATCCCCAACAACATAACCAGGCAGACTGGGAGGGTGGAGGGAACCTGGGGACATTGATGGGGAAAAGTTGACACTAGTATATAGGACTGCTGTTGGAATATGTACACCTGAACTTCAGCTAAGAATAACTGTGTAAATCAAAATGCTTCAAATCAAATATAATACAACAAACATCCAGACAATTGACCTTTAAAGGTAATGACTGCTTTATTTTTTTAGACCTATAATATCGAATATGAGGAAGGAGTTATAACTTTTACTTTTACTATTATTATTGAAGTTCTGTGATTAACAGTATCATCAATGATAGTTTCATGCATTCAATGTCCAATACCACACCCACCATTAAAGTGATAGCTTTTTTCCACTAACTTCCCAGGGACACTTCCTACCTCCCATGATGCAAACTTAATTTTCTAGACCAAGTATACTGTTCTATAGTATTTTGCTTTTGTTTTGTTTTGTTTTATTTTTTTTTTGGACACAGCCAGCAGTGCTCAGGGGTTCCTCCTGGCTTTTCACTCAAAAATCGCTCCTGGCAGGCTGGGGGGACCATGTAGGCTGCTGTTGATCAAACCTGGGTCTGACCTGGTTGACCGCATGCAAAGCAAACATTCTACCGCTGTGCTATCTCTCTGGTCCCTACTATTTATTTTTAATTCAAAAATATTTTCATTAAAAATAATTTTATTAAAATAATGTAGCCTTACAGCAAAAGATTCATATGTGCATCATATCAATTAAAATTTGCATATAATAACAAAGAAGAATATGACTTCTTCTTAGTTTTAGAATATAAATGATAGAAGTAGAAATATTCCTTTATCATTTGCTATCATTTTTGTTCCACACACGCTGATCCTTTCACTGTTCCTTTATCCCCCTGGGAAAATAAATAGATAAATAAATACATTTTGATATTAATAATAATAATAATTTGGAAACTCCTGTAAACAATTTTATTTTGTACAAATAAAATAAAGGAGGTAATAAATGCAAAAAACTTAACCATCATATAACATTTCTCAATAATAAGGTCACCAAAATTCATGGGCTCCAGTTAACTACAGTTCAGGGAAGAGAAAAGGGATCAGGGAAACAACAGGCAGGTAAATGTTTCCTTCCTATTCTACTGCACTCCTTCAAATCATAAATTAAAGATTTTACACAGAGCTTTGGTTTCTAGTAGTAAACATGGAGTTTTATTCATCCATATCCGGTTAAATATTCTTGTGGCCTCATTGACCTAAATTTCTTGCACCTGCACAAAAACTCCTGAATGACTTTGATATACAGTCACCTTCCCTTTCTTGGTCTCCTGATGCCCCTTTCTATACAGAAGGCCTCTTCATTGTTTTTAACTATCCTAGGATTCAAAATTATAGGAATAAGACATTGTGGGGTTGGCATGAGAAATAGCAAATGGCAGTCCTCTCTTCAGAGATTGAGAACAAGGGTTGAAGTGCTCCATTTCAAGACTTCTCTAGTTTATATAACTGAGAATTTATGCCCATAAATTGAGTAAGTAGAGCAAAACTGGCCAGCTAAGAAAGTTATTATAGATTCAGGGATTTGGCATCACAAATTTTTCATGTTAGGACCAAGGAGTTACTTATGCAGTATCTGCTGCAAAAAGGTCGGGTTATTGCACCTCTACCTTGGAACTGCTACAAGCTTATGACTAAAAATTGTTGACCTACACAGGTAATAGAATCTCTTTAAAGATATTTTAAAAATGCATTTACTTTAAAGACAGCTAAATTCTAGGTTGCTAACAGATGAGTTTTTCGTACTCTAAAAGTTTACTGTCCCAGTTAGGACATTCTTGATAGCATTTTATATTATCTTTGCAGTGCAGTCAGCTGATTCATGCTATATTCTGAAGGTTATGAGTCTCTATGTGATGTTAAGAACTATACTCCAAACCATTATTGAAGTGAATAAAATGCAGTGCTGCTCAGTGAAAGTATTTGAACCAGAAGCATTTTATTTTATGCCATGCCTTTTGTTATATTTGTAGCTATTGAACACTCGTAGTTCTCCTTTCTTTCATTTTGGGAGTTATAGTCCTCTCATTTGTTGAAAAACATAGATCAACATTGCTATGTGAACCTTTTTTTTTATATATTTTCTATTCAACTTAGAAATGTCACCGTTTACTGAGTTACTGCTATATGAAAGTTTTCTTCTGGTTCCTGAAAGGACTACAAAGATGATTCAAGTAGAGTTCCTACTATTTGGGAACTTATAAGAACACCCGTAAAATTGCATTGTAAAATGTTGGACATTCCTACAAAATTTAAGAAAAGCCACAAAAAGGAATAGTGTATTTAGTTGATATATTTTGAAAAAATTTATAGGAAACATCTTTTTTATTTTTATTTTTTGAGTTTGGGCTAATTTTGGTGATGTTCAGGGATTATTCTTAGCAGGTTCAAGGGATCATAGGGTATGCTGGAGATCAAAGCTGGGTCAGTCATATGCAGGCAAATGCTGTCCCTGCAGTGCTATTGTTTGAACTCCCTGAGACATCTCCTGAATTGTGCACTGAACTATGGATAGAGATTGAACAGATGGAGCTTGTTTTGGGTAAAGAAATTCCAGAAAGAAAGTAAAATCATGGATCAGTCTACACAGACCGGAAAAGCATAAAGTGTCATCAAAGAATAGTAGATAGTTATGTTTGAAACAAAGGCTTGCAATGAAGAAGGTTTATGTACAACTGAACTTGATCTCCAGTATATTTTCGTTACTGAGTGATTGTATAAGCAAATGCAGCATTTCCAAAAATTTATTCAAATAGAAAATAAATGATAAGATTTGTGGGATAGGGCACTTGCCTTGAATTCAATACTTAGCACCATATATTGACACAGAACCAGAGCCAGACAGGAATGATTCTCTGGTGCACAACCAGGAATAAGTCTTGATGACATTTGGAAGTGGCCTCAAAACCACAACAAAAGACAAATAAATTCTAGGCACATGGAGAAAATAAGCAAATATCCAATAGAGATGAGCAAAATATGAATCAATAGTTTTCATTTTATAATAACATTTCTGTATGATAAAATTATAGTTTCCTGGAGCTGCATCAATAGAACAGTGGGTACGGTATTTGCCTTGCATAGGGCAGACCTGGATTCAATCTTTGACATTCTATATATTCCCTGAGCCTGCCAGGAGTGATTTCTCAGCACAGAACTAGGAGTAATCCCAGAGAACTGCTGGGTGTGGCCCAAAAAGGAAACAAAAAGGGGCTGGAGAGATAATTTCTGGTACTTCTCAAGGTCAACTGTGTGACAAACAAGAACTTTACTTGCTGTATTATTTTTCCAGCCCTGTTCTTTTTTTATTATTGTCTAGAATTCCATTATATGCATATGCTTTAATTTCCTTAATGTAAGCAAATGTTCATGCACAAAATGATGGGCATTTATTTCTAGGCTATAGCTACTATTACTATTGTTATTATTATTACTTTTGTTTTTGTGTTCTACCAAGTGATACTCAGAACTTAATTTTGGTTTTGTGATCAGGATCCTACAGGTAGTATTCAGGGAATCATATGTAGTTCTGAGGACTAGATTCACAGATTTGTGTTAGCAGTGTGCAAAGCAAGTGCCTTACACCCCCTACTACCTATTTTTAGCCCTCTTCTCCTTCGAACTCTTTAGGCTCATGAACACAATTACTAAGGCTGCTATGAACACTCACCAGATGGCCTTTATTTTTCATTTATTTTAAACAAGCCTTTGAATTGTTGAATCTGGTACTGAAGAGGTTACTCCATATGTATGAGCACATGCATTTCATGCAGGGGACCCTAGTTCAATCTTAGCCCTAAAAATGCTCTCAAGTAGAGTCAAAGTGACCCCTAAGCACAGAGCCAGAAGTAACTTTCAATCACAGCCAGGTGTGACCTAAAAACCAAATAAGTCATTGCATCATCTTGACTATGGCTGCAAGCAACTAAGCTTCTTCAAATCAACTTAAATTGTAGAACTGCTTAATATAGTTCCATTTGTTTATCTCTACTTCCATTTGTTTATCTCTACATCACTGTTTGGACAGTGATGTTTGCTCCTTTAAGGTATCAGGGAGTATTTACCTACATGTTCTTCTATGTACTTTATGGCTCCAGGTCTGATATCAAGATCTTTAGTCCATTTGAATTTGACCTTTGTGCATGGTGTTAGATGGATGTCTGTGTTTGCTTTTTTGCATGTGGCTATATTAAGCTGAGAAGTTTCTGCACCTCAAAGGAAATAATAACGAGGATACAAAGGCCACCTACAGAATGGGAGGAACTATTCACTCACTGCCCATCAGATAAGGGGCTAATATCTAAGATATACCAGGTACTGACAGAACTTAATAAGAAAAAACATCTAACCCCATCAAAGAATGGGGAGAAGAAATGAATAGGCACTTCCTCAAAGAAGAAATGCAAATGGCCAAAAGGCACATGAAAAAAATGTACCACAACACCAAACATCAGGGAGATGCCAATTAAAACAACGTTGAAGTACGATCTCATGCCACAGAGATTGGCACATATCACAAAGAACAAGAACAATCAGTGCTGCTGGGCAGGTGGAGAGAAATGAACTCTCATTCATTGCTGGTGGGAATGCTGTCTAATCCAGCCTTTATGGAAAACAATATGGAAATTCCTCAAAATAACTGAAATTGAATTTCGATATGATCCAGCTATAGCATTCCTAGGAATATATTCTAGGGAAAAAACACAATACAAAAATGCTTTTGGCATACCTATATTCATTACAGCACTATTTACAATAGCAAGAATCTAGAAACAACCCAGATGCCTAAAACAGATGAGTGGCAAAAGAAACTGTGGTACAGATACACAATGGAATATGATGCAGCCATCAGAAAAAATGAAGTTATAAAATTTTACTATATGTGGATGAACATGGAAACTATTATGCTGAGTGAAATAAATCAGAGGAAGAGAGACAGGCACAGAATAGCCTTACTCATCTATGTGAGAAATATAAAAGACATTATTTTACTGACACCCAGAGACAAAAGAGGTGAAGACTAGTAGGATTGGCCCATGATATGAAGCTTACCACAAAAAGTGGTGTATGCAGTTAGAGAAATAACTACACTAACAGCATGACAATGGTAGTGAGTGAAAGATATACAATACCTGTCTCAAATACAGGCAGAGGGTGGGGGAGGAGTAATGGTGCTGGGAAGGTTGCACTGGTAAAGGGGATTTTTTTTCATAACTGAAACCCAACTACAAACATATTTGTGTTCATGGTGCTTAAATAAAGATATTATTAAAAATAATTGTGGAACTGTATTGTTAGTCAAAATCCTAAAGAGCTTTTTAAAAGAGTTTTTAAAGTTTTTAAAAGAACTTTAGTATGTAAAAAAAAGCCAGTAAACAATGTCACCAAGACCCAGGTTCTTTCTTCTTTTCTACACCTCCATTCTTTAATTTGCTGGCTTTGCTGTTGATATGGCTTCACTCCTGGTCACAAGATAGTGGAGAAAGCATTAATATAATCCAGACACCCAGTTAGAGTTATGTGCTGTGGTTGAATATAGGACTATCTTTCTTGTGTTCTATTTTTTTCTCCTAAGGTCTTACATAGAAGAATCTTACATCATCTTACATAATAATAAAAATCTTACATAGAAGTGCCTCAATAGACTATACCTCACTTTCATTTGTTACAACTGCATTAAATACAGACTTGCATTAAGTGAGTGACAAGACTGAGAAGAGTGACAGTGCAAAGAGCTGTTTAAGAGCATTCATAACTTCCTCACCCTGGATGAAGCTTCTGTACTTCCTCTAAAGTCATGGCTGAGAAGGGAAATATGGATGCCTGCACAAAGTCACACTATACCAGGAGGGAAAGGAAACGGATGTTAGATTGTCATGTCCATGGTGGTGTTCAGTCTGCCCCATGCTACTACCATGCTGATTTTTCTGTTCCTGACTTACGAAACTACTTCCACCTCTATTATTCTATTTTTTAGTACAAGGTTAGCAACAAGAAGGAGAAGATCCACTCTTGTCCTTCAAAATAGGTGATTGAAAATTATACTTGTTCCACCTTCAAGATGAAATGATTTCTATCATTTATTTAACAGTAATCTGTAGAACCTATAGTCTGTGAAAGGCTTGGCAGGGTATATAAGGAAGGATAAAATTGATGTCCCTGCTTTTTATCACTTTACAAATCTAGTTTAGGAGACAAATTAAAAGCGATAAGTTGAATAACCACAGAAGATATAAACAGGGGTTCTACATAACTAACTGTGCAGAGCTGGTGGAGGCAGGACAATGATTAATGGATAAATGACAAGTAAGTTCTGTGGCAGTTCAGAGGAGGACAAGATATCTGCACACTGGAACTGGCTGAGAAAGCGTTCCAGAGGAGGAGGGATTATAGATGAGTCTTGACAGGATTCGTAAAGACTTACAGGAGAAGGGAAGGACCCAGCTGCAGCTTGAGGACCCATTTGGCTAGAAAGCTGGAACAGTTTATTTGCTTGTATCCAGATGCAAAGCAGACTGTCCAAATAGAATTATTTTTATTCCTCTATTAAATAAATAGTTTTTTGTGTTCCTATTATGTCCTAAGCTTTGTTCTCAGCACCGAGCAGGCTGTAAGAAAACAGATCAAAATAATTTTTTTCTTTGAGGCTGTGTTCAAACAGAGGACGGTAGTTGTTTAATAAGAGAAGTGTATTTAATATCCAATACAATAGAGGAAAAATAGACTCTGGACAGTATGACAGGAGGTTATTATGATTCTGGAGGTTACTTAGGTCTACAGTTTTAAACTGTTTTTAATGACATGCATACGGGATATACAGAACATATTGAATTAATTTCTGATGTTTCTAGGACCTGGTGGAGGCAGAACTGTGAGTGTAGCAAGAAGAAAGGTTGGACTTTTATTCAGGTAAATCAGAAATCTGGGTTTCTGTTCTTTTTGATGGTAAAAAGAAACTGGGGGAAATCTCACACTAACCCAGAGTTCATGGAACTTCTGGCCTCTTTTACTTTTGCCATGGAAAATGGGTAGGTAGTTGGGATGTGGCTCAGTAAGATAAAAGATGACTAAATCTTGTATGCTTGGATGTACTTGTAAACGTGATAAAGCAATGTTTAGAATGGCCCCTGGAGGAGCCTGGAAATTACCATGCTGTATTATAAAAACAGAAAACTTAAAATAGTTTAGCAAATTTTGTGCAGCATTTAACATGTTTAAGTTTAACAAATTAATGCTTTGTCAAACTGTAATAAAATAAAACATAACTGTACTTCCTAAGATATTCCAAGACTATAAAAAAGAATATTTTAGACAATGATTACTATTAGGTTTGAACAAGAACTTAAAGTTATATAAGTTGCCTGCTTTCAATCCTGTCAGTAATCTCTACATATTTGTAAGTGTAACTTCATCTGGGCATAACAATGCTCTACTTTGGACTGACCTTCAATTTTTGTTGATTTATCATTTGTTTCTTGTGTCTTTTTATCATCCTCTGTCCTCTGCTGTCAGTGTCCTTTTGACTTTTATTCTTTTAATGACTTTTGTTTGACCCCTGTTGCTACTATGACCCTTTGTTTTGTCTGTGTGTCTATTTCCTGGTCCTGGCACTTTGCCTGAATCCCTCAACCTGCTGCCATTCACAGACTGTCATGACAGATGGCCATAGGCTAATGCAAGGACACTCCATCAGATCTTTAGCATTGCAGTCACTTAAGATGCTCTGCAAACAGCAGAGAGGAAAACATGGCTAGGTTAGCATGATGGTTTGCACAGTTCCTATTTGGTGTCAATTCTTAGGTGAATTATTGCTGTTAACCTAAATGAACCACTGTATATGAGAACAGGGGATAACAAAATATCTGTTGTGTTGCAGGTTAGTCCTGCATAAAGCTGTGCTGGTCAGGAGGACATGAAGATTTCATGAGACTGTTCCTACTTTCAAAGAACTTATAATTTAAAGAAAGAAATTCCATGTACATAGCAAATTGGAATTTATGTCATAATCAGAAAGTCCTAGGGGAGTGTTTACTCCCCCACCCCTTAATGTAGGAAGCAAATGGATAAAGCAAAGAATTTGAACATGGAGAAGATTTAAGATTTAGAGGTCAGAAAACTTAATTTCATTTGGATTTTAATTTGTTTTAAACTCCTATTTTACTATGGCATGGTAGAAATTTAATCTTTCTAATCTGATTGTCCTCATATTAACGAAAGCAAGTTCATGTCTAAGGTCAGTGAGTTTCCATTCTGTCAAGATATTAGAAGGCATTTTATCTAGTACACTATGCTATCTGTCTATACATATAGCTACCAGAAAATATTTTCCTTATTTTTGTCCTAAATTACCTTAAGGAAACTAATTACAACTTAAATTGTTGCAATTCATGAAATAATTTATTGCTTTTTATTTGTTTTGTTTTTGTTTGTTTTTTATTTTGTTTTCTTTTTGGGTCACACCCAGCAGCGCTCAGGGGTTACTCCTGGCACTATGCTCAGAAATAGCTTCTGGCAGGCTCAGGGGAACATGTGGTATGCCGGGATTCGAACTGCCAACCTTCTGCATGCAAGGCAAATGCCTTACCTCCATGCTATCTCTCTGGCCCCAATTTATTGCTTTTTGTAATAGCATCATAAGCAAAAAGAAAACTGAGTATCTATTCAATTTTAGATATATTTGGTGACATTTCAATTCTTTTGGAATTAGGTATAATATAAATAAATATAGTCATCTAATTGATACATTTATAGCTCATTTATGATTTTATTTTCTTTACAAAATACTTGGGTTCTAACAGAAATAAATGCAATAAGGTATCATGATAAAATAGGATAAATTAAATCATAAAATATGATCACGAAAATTGCTAGACTTTTTAATTAGAAGGTTTTAAATGTTCAAAGCAAAGAGGGAGAATATGAAACTATCTGAAGGATAGTGAAAGCCAGAAAAGTAGTCAGATAATAAGGGGTCAACTCATGAATGATATAGTTTTATGCAATGTGTTCTTTTTGTTGTTGTTGTTTTGTTTAGTTTGTTTTTGGGTACACCCATCTGTGCTCAGGAGTTACTCCTGGCTGTCTGCTCAGAAATAGCTCCTGTAATATTTTGTGAAAGGAAGTTAGCATTCAAGGTAAGATGAAAGGTTACAGTTCTTTTTTTTTTCCCCCTTGGGCCACAACCGGTGATGCTCAGGGGTTACTCCTGGCTATATGCTCAGAAATAGCTCCTGGCTTGAGAGTTGGGCGGCCATATGGGACACCCGAGGATCGAACCATGGTTCATCCTAGGTTAGCGCTGGCAAGGCTCATGCCTTGCCGCTCTGCACCACCATTCCGGTCCTGGGCAATCATTTCTTAAATAATACTTAAATTCTTTAAGTTCCTTTCTTTTCTTTGTCCTTTTTGTTTGTTTGTTTGTTTTTGGGTCACACTTGATGGCGCTCAAGGGTTACTCGTGACTCTGTGCTCAGAAATCACTCTTGGAAGGTACAGGGAACCATATGGAATGTCAGAATTCAAACCACCATCTATCCTGGATTGGCTGCTTGCAGGGCAAATGCCCTCTGACTATGCTATCTCTCTCGCCCCGCAGTTTCTTAAAAATATTTCTTGAAACAGTCTAATGCTTCCAAATATAGTTTATGAAAACTTAGTTTTAATAGCAAAATCATAACTTTAACCAGGAGCAGCATTTGAAATACCCAGAAGAATGTAGTCAAGTTGGCATTTAGCTTCACTGGTCACTTCCATCTGTAATTATTACTTAAAAATTGAAGTATATTGGGGTCAGAGCAGTGGCACAAGTGGTAAGGCATCTGCCTTGCCATGCTAGCCTAGGTCAGACCATGGTGTGATCCCCTGGCATCCCATATGGTCCCCCAAGCCAGGAGCGATTTCTGAGTGCATAGCCAGGAGTAACCCCTGAAACATCACCAGGTCCAAAAACTAAAAACCAAAAATAAAATAAAATAAAGTAAAATAAAATAAAAAAGATTGCAGTATTCCAACAAGAGCACATTGTAGTACAGAATAGAATAATTTGGAGTCCCATACAAGAAGAATCAAAGCACATTTGTCACCTGTGTGATTTTTGATGGGCTTTCAGACAGGGCTATTATCAGTCATGCCATCTGGTAGCTGCTTATTTTTAATAGCTATTTTTGAAGATAGGTGCCGAGCTCATTTGTTTCTGAGTTACTGAAAGGGGGCGTAAGATGCAAACATGTAAATGTCAGGTATTTTAAAGGGAACAAATTAAAAATATTATCCTGGGGCTGGAGAGGTGGTGCAGAGGTAGGGCATTTGCTTTGCACATGGCTGATCCAGGATGGATCTTAGTTCGATTCCCCAAGGTCTCATATGATCCTTCAAGCCAGGAGCAATTTCTGAGTGCATAGCCAGGGTGTCACCAGGTGTGGCCCAAAATTCAATATTTATATTATCCATATTATTTTTAGTTACCCAAGACAAAATATCTAAATATTGTATCTGTATAGTATTTAGTATTTAGCATATATATGTATATATATATATATATATATATATATATATATATAGTATGCATCTAGCACACATTATTCACATTCCAAATAAAAACTTTAGGAGCTTGATGTTGCTCTTAGTTCACATCCAATAGTTTGTATCCTAGGCATATTTCTACCTAAAGAACCTAAAGAATCAAGTTCTTGCATAATAAGTTTTATGCATTGCAAATGGTTATATTTTTTGTCTCTACATAATTTTGCAAGCATCCTAAGAGTTAAAGTTTTATTTGACTTGAATATGCAAAACATTAAAATATTTGAGAGGATTTTGGAAATTAATAATTACTTTTCACATATATATATAAATTAGGATTAATAATGGTTAAAACTCTTAAACTTAACTATAAAATTCCAGTTATTTCATTCACAAGTGGAGTGACAAGATGAACAGGCATACAGAGGAGACATACAGATGGCCCATAGTCATATGAGAAAATACTCATTGTCACTTAGAAATAGAGAAAAACAAAAATGAATGAGATATCATCCCATGTTTGTAAGAATGGTACATAAACAAAAAATTGCACATAAACAAAAAGTGTAATAATAGTTTTGTTGGGGATGTGATGAGAAAAGACCACTTATCCTCAGTTTGTGAGGATTTTGTCTGATCTGGCCACTATGGGAAGCAATATAGACATCTACCCTCCAAAATATTAATGGAACAACTAAAAGACCCACGAATACCACTTCTTGTCATGTATCTCTAAAACACAAAAACGTTAATTCAAAAATATATGTGCACACTTATACTCTGTGCTGCACTTAATACAATAGCCAAGATAGCAAACAACCCATATGCCAAATTCATTAAATCAAATTAGGTCATTACTTTCTGCTTAGGTTTGTTATCAGTAAGCATTGCTGAGGCTTCCATATTTGGCATTTGTCCAAGTCAGAGTCTACTAAAGAGCTCAAAGAGGTTAAGAAGTTCTTCATTGGAAAGTTAAACTTCGTAATGATCCAATGAATGTTTGAGAGGCCATTCAGAGCAACGTGGACTGCCCATAGGCTATGTGGTAAGGAGAGATCCAAAGAATAATTGGCACAGGGACTCTAGTTTTGTCACACATGTATCTTAGAGAAGGTGGGATGCAAGACAACACAGAGAGATGGAAGAGTTGTGGAACCATAGAGGGATATCCCAAGAGAAGATTATCAAAGACCTGTTATCCACAGATGAAGGTCTATAAAAAGATTTTTTTAAAACATAAAAGAAGAAAAAGAATATTTTATAGGACATTATTTTAAATTGTGTAGAGAGATTAAAGTGATTAAAAACATGATTCACAAAGGTTGTGGCAAGAAGAAAGGCTTTGCTTTGTGACTTTTGCTTTGGGGCTACAACTGGCTGTGCTCAGGGATATCTCCTGTGTTTATGCTCAGGGATCATGCCTGTTGCACTCTGGGGACAATATAGGGTGTTGGGAATGAAATCCAGCTTGGCTACATGCAAAAAAGTACCTTAATTACTGTACTTTCATTCTGGCTTCTGTTTTTTCTAATGTTTGGTGACTATGATTTCATAGACAAGGTATTCATTCAGAAATATCATCTTGTGAACAGCCAGCCACAAGTGTGAAGTAAGAAAAACCCTATCAAGCAAGAGATGGTGAATGAGTCTTTTGATCAAAAGTTTCCAAGTGGTTCTGTAAATTTTGGTCGAGGCGATTGTTATGGCATGAGTGATAACATAGAATGTGGAGAAAACTTCATTGGGTGAGGTGGCTTGGGCAGCAGAGTGCTGGATAAAATGGTAGGGGAAATTGTTATAATGAATTTGACAATTATGAAAGCAATTTTGGAGGTGATGGAAGTTAAAATTATTTTGGCAGCTGCAACAATTTTAGGAGGAAATTGAAACATGAAGGGAGGAAATTTTGGAGGCCAAAGCCTTTATTGTAGTGGAGGCAAATACTTTGGTAAAGCATGAAAGCAAAGTGGATATAACGGTTCCTATGTTATGTCACTGACTGCAGATTTTAATTGTTAGAATCAAAGCTTACCAGGAGAGGAGAGTCAGAGATATAACAGGGAAACTACAAAAGATTTCTAAATTCAGCCACTGGGATGGTAGGGCCTTACTGCTACAAAGAAGGTATTTTTTTTAGATAATATGCATGTGTATAAGCAAAAAATTGGAGGACTATATTTGTAACTAATTGTTAGCAGGTTGTTTTAGTATATTTTCTGTGTAAAATATGCTACATTTCAGCAAAGTGACTTATGTAGTTTTTTGATCCATGTTGTTGATGCTAAATGTCTAATTTTGATGCTAAATAAATATGCCTTTATAGAATAGTTGTCACAAGCTATTTTCTCTTCTAACTTCCTTCATTGAACAGACAATGTTTCTGATTTCATTTCTAATTGTTATCACTGCAAATGTCTTCTGACATCTTATAAATTCATTCAATACTTTCCTTGTGTCTGGATGCTATGATTCAGAGGGTCATTTTCTACATTCATCTTTTTTGGGCACATGTTATAATACCATTTTTTATTCATTGGTAAACATTATTACATACCATTTGTTCATTCTCTTTATTGATATGTGACATTTAAAAAGTAAATTTAGACAGTGTAGTTTACAGAGCTCTTCATAATACAGCTATTTTAGGCATTAATATTCTACTACAAATATTAAAATTTTTTCCAAAAGTGGTCATCAGTTCACCCCCCACTCCTGAAGCCTATCCCTTGAGAGTAGAAATAATTTACTTAATATTTTCTGTACTATTAACGGGATGTGTGTGTGAGAAAATAAGAATTAAAATTATGGGTTGTCACACAACAGCCATACAATGGGCCCTGCAGTTCACAAATTTGAGGATCTGTAGTTCTGGACTGATGAGCTCATTTGGCGGCAGCAGTGGCTCATAGGGACCTTGCAATATGCTTCAGACTGATCAGTTAAGGGGCCAGTAAGTCCATGAGTTTTTCCCTGGTAGTTGGGTCTCTCTTTCCTAGAGTTACATAACTTTATAGTGGTGACCTCTGTGCAGACATGGCAGAAAGCTCTGGTTCCTGGGAGTGGCTGCCAGGGATTTGGGAAGGGTCTGGGGGTTGGAGGGTGGGGTTGGGAGCAGGAGAGGATTAGACATCCTGGCCTAGCTCCAGGGCTCCCTAAAGATGTCAACCACAAAACCAGCTTTCCTGGAGTGTCTTTGGCATGGATGAGTTGTAAGGTGGTTGTTTGTGTGTAGCCCCAGGACTAGTGAATTTGTCTTTGTCCCCTCAGAGGTCCCCAGTGAGTGCAGCTTACATGTCCATGTGTTTTTCCTGCTAGATGGGCTGCTCTTTTGAAAGGTATCTGATGTGTGACTTTTGGATTGTTTCCACTTAAAATTACTGTGAAAATTGTTGCACAAATCTTGTGGACATATGCTTTTCTTTTCTTTTGGAAGGATGGGTAATTTTTTTTTAGGAGAAGGATAACTGAGTCAGAAGGTAGGTGTATGTTTAACTTTACAGGAAATGACAAATTGCTTTCTAAAGTGGCTGCAGCGTTTTAAACTCCCACCAGCTATGTGCAGGACTTCTGGTTGATTCACATCCTCCTCAACATCACATATTGTCGCTTCAATTTTAGTCTTTCTAATGATTTAAGTTGAATTTTCCAAATAACTTTAGATGCTGAATACCTTTTAATGTGCTTATTGGAAATTCATATATGTATATCCTCCTTCTCTCTTTTTATGTTGTTTTAAAAACTAATATCTTTATTTAAGCATCATGATTACAAACATGCTTGTAGTTGGAATCAGTTATAAAAATGACAACCCCTTTACCAGAGCAACACTCCCACCAACAATGCCCCACTCCCCATCTCCCTCCTGCCCTACCCTTGCCTATACTTGAGACAGGTAATCTATTTCTATTACTCATTACCATTGTCATGATAGTTGTCAGTGTAGCTGTTTCTCTAAACTCACCACTCTTTGTGGTAAACTTCATATCATAGATGATCCTTCAGCCCTCATCTCTATTCTATTGTATATTATTATAATATCTTTTATTTTTCTTAAATTCCATAGATGGGTAAGAATATTTAGTGTCTATTTCTCTCCTTCTGACTTATTTTACTCAGCATAATAGTTTTTTCAATATATAAAATCTTTATTTAAACACCATGATTACAAGAGTGATTGTAGTTGAGTTTCAGTCATAAACAGAACACTCCCATTCACTAGTACAGCATTCCCACCACCAATGACATGCCTCCCTCCTTCTCAACTCTTGTCTGTATTTGATACAGGCATTCTATTTCTCTCACTCAATAAGATTGCCATAATAGATGTTAGTGTAGTTATTTCCCGAATTGCACCACAACTCTTTGTGGTGAGCTTCATATTGTGAGCCAGTCTAATGGCCCTCATTTCTATTGTCTCTGGGGATTATTACAATAATGTCCTTAATTTTTCTTAAAACCTATAGATGAGTAAGACTATCCTGTGTCTATCTCTCTCCCTCTGACTTATTTCATTCAACATAATAGTTTCCATGCACATCCATATATAGAAAAATTTAATGATTCATTTCTCCTGATGTATATGTACCACAGTTTCTTTAGCCATTCCTCTGTTGAGGGGCATCTTGGTTGTTTCCAGAGTCTGACTATTGTAAATAGCATTGTAATGAATATACGAGTGAGGAAGCGACTTGTGAATTGTATATTTTTTGTTCCTAGGGTATATCCCTAGGAGTGTATAGCTGGATTATATGGGAGACCAGTTTTCAGTTTTTTGAGGCATCTCCATATTGTTTTCCATAAAGGCTGGGCGAGACAGCATTCCCACCAGCAGTGAATGAGAGTTCCTTTCTCCCCACATCCTGAGCAGCACTGATTGTTCTTGTTCTTAGTGATGTGTGCCAGTGTCTGTGGTGTGAGATGGTACCTCATTGCTGTTTTGATTTGCATCTCCTTGATTATTAGTGATGTGGAACATTTTTCATGTACCTTTTGGCTATTTGTATTTCTTCTTTGAATGTGTCTGTTCATTTCTTTTTCCCTTTTTTGATGGGGTTAGATGCTTTTTCTTAAGTTCTGTCTGTATCTTGTATATCTTATTTGAAAAGTATTGAGTGAATAGTTTCTCCCATTCTGGGTGGCCTTTATATTCTTATCACTAATTCCTTTGGTAATTGGTGAAGCTTTTCAGCTTAATATATTCCCATCAGTTTATCTTTGCTTCTACTTTTTGGACAGTGCTCTTTCCTCCTTGAAGATGCCTTTAGACTCATTGCCATGGAGTGTTTTACCTATTTGTTCTTCTACACAACTTATGGTTTCAGGTGTGATATTAAGAATTTGATCTTTGGGCATGGTGTTAGATGGAGGTCTCAGTTCACTTTTTTGCATGTGGCTGACCAGTTGTCTCAGCACCACTTGTTGAGGAAGCTTTTCTTGTTTCATTTTGCACTTCTTGTCCCTTTATCAAAGATTAATTAATTGTATGTCTGGGGAACATTCTCTGAATACTCAAGTCTATTCTATTGATCTGAGGGTCTGTTTTTATTCCAATACCATGCTGTTTTTATGAGTATTGCTTTGTAGTACAATTTAAAGTTGGGGAAAGTGATGCACTCCATCTTCTTTTTCATAAGTGTTGCTTTAACTACTCAGTGTTGTTTATTGTTCCCAATGAATTTCAGGAGTGTTTGATCTACTTCTTTGAAGAATGTCATGGGTATCATTAGGGGAATTGCATTATATCTGTACAAAGCTTATGGGAGTTTTGCCATTTTAATGATGTTAATCCTCCCAATCCATGATTAGGGTATGTGACTCCACTTCCTTGTGTCCTATTTTATTCCTTGACTCAGTGTTTTATAGTTTCTTTTTATAGGTCCTTCACCTCTTTAGATAAGTTGACTCCATGGTATTTAAATTTATGTGGCACTAATGTGAAGGGGATTGTTATTTAATGTCCATTTCTTCTCTATCATTATTGTTGTATAAGGAGGTAATTGACTTTTGTGTGTTAATTTTGTAGCCTGACACTTTGCTATACAAATCTATTGGTAGAGACTTTAGGGTTTTCTAAATATAGTATCATGTCACGTACAAACAATGAGAGCCTGATATCTTTTTCTTGCCTAATTGCTAGGACAAGAAATTCCAGTATTAAGATGAATAGGAATGGTGAGAGGTGGGTTCCTTGTTTTCTACTGGATTTTAGAGAAATGGATTTTCATTTATCTCCATTGAGAATAATATTTCTCATTTGCTTCTGGAATATGGTCTTTACTATACTGAGAAAAGTTCCTTCCATTCCCATCTTGTAGATAGTTTTTTTTTTATTATTTTATTTTAACACCTTGATTACATACATAATTGTGTTTGGGTTTCAGTCATGTAAAGAGCACCACCCATCACCAGTGCAACATTTCCATCACCATTGTCCCAAA
>PVKC010006936.1:0-30284 GCA_004027635.1 Crocidura indochinensis | reverse complement strand
ACCCACCGAGTGGGAGAGACTATTCACCTGACACCCATCAGATAAGGGGCTAATATCCAAAATAAAAAAGGCACTGACAGAACTTTATAAGAAAAAAACATCTAATTCCACCAAAAAATGGGGAGAAGAAATGAACAGACCCTTTGATAAAAAAAGAAATACAAATGGCCAAAAGGCACATGAAAAAATGCTCCTTGTCACTAATCATCAGGGAGATGCAAATAAAAACAATGATGAGATACCATCTCACACCACAGAGATTGGCACACATCACAAAGAATGAGAACAACATTGCTGATGGGGATGTGGAGAGAAAGGAACTCTTATCCACTGCTGGTGGGATTGCCATCTAGTCCAACCTCTATGGAAAGAGATATGGAGATGTCTCTAAAATCTAGAAATTGAGCTCCCATTGACCCAGCTATTCCACTCCTAGGAATATACCCTAAGAGCACAAGAATTCAATACAAAAACCCCTTCCTCACACCTGTATTTATTGCAGCACTATTCACAATAGCCAGGCTCTGGAAACAACCAACATGCCCTCAACAGATGAATGGCTAAAAAAACTGTGGTATATATACACAATGGAATATTATGCAGCCGTCAGGAGAGATGAAGTCATGAAATTTTCCTATACATGGATGTACATGGAATCTACCATCATCAGTGAAATAAGTCATAGGGAGAGAGAGAGACGCAGAATAGTCTCACTCATCTATGGGTTTTGAGAGAAATAAAAGTAATTTTTTCACCAATCCTCAGAGACAATGGGAGGAGGGCTGGAACTTCCAGCTCACTTCATGAAACTCACCACAAAGAGTGGTGAGTGCAGCTCTAGAAATAACTACACAGAGAACTACCCTAATCATGTAAATGAATGAGAGAACTGGAAAGCCTGTTTGGAGTACAGGTGGGTATGGGTTGGGAGGGAGGGATATTTGGGACATTGGTGGTGGGAATGTTGCACTGGTGAAGGGATTCTTCCTTACATGACTGAAACCTAATCACAACCAAAGGAAATCGTGCCCAGAATACAAGAGCCATCCACTGAGGGGAGAAACTATTCACCCAATACCCAACAGATAAGAGGCTCATATCTAAAATATACAAGGCACTGAAAAACTTTACAAGGAAAAAAAATCTAATCCCATCAAAAATGGGGAGAACAAATGGACAGACACTTTGTCAAAGAAGAAATACAAATGGCCGAAAGGCATATTAAAAAATGCTCCACATCACTAATCATCAGGGAGATGCAAATCAAAACAACTATGAGGTACCATCTCATGCCACAGAGATTGGTGCACATCACAAAAAACGACAACAATCTGTGCTGGGGTGGATGTGAAGAGAAAGGAACTCTTAGCCACTGCTGGTGGGAATGCTGTCTAGTCCAACCTTTATTGAAAGCGATATGGAGATTCCTCCCAAAATTGGAAATTGAGCTCCCATACAATCCAGCTATACCACTCCTGGGATCTATCCTCGGAACACAAAACTACAATACAAAAATCCCTTCTTCACACTGATATTCACTGCTTCGTTATTTACAATAGCCAGATTCTGGAAAAAACCAACATACCCTTCAACAGATGAATGGCTAAAGAAACTATGGTACATATACACAATGGAATATTATGCAGCCATCAGGAGAAATTAAGTCATGAAATTTTTCTATACATTGATGTATATAGAATCTTTTATGCTGAGTGTAATTAGTCAGAGGGAGAGAGATAAATGCAGAATAGTTCCTCTCATCTATGGGTTTTTAAGAAAAATGAAAGATATTTTTGCAATAATTCTCTGAGACAAAAGATAGGTGGGATGGAAGTTACAGCTCACAACATGAAGCCCACCACAAAGAGCAATGAATGTTGTGAAAAAAATAACTACATTGGGAACCATCCTAATGATTTGAATGAATGTTGGAAGTAGAAAGCCTGTCTAGAGGACAGGCAGGGGTGGGGTGGAGAGGAGGGAGATTTGGGATATTGGTGATAGGAATATTGCACTGATGATGGGGGAAATGTTGAATGATGTTTAAAGATATTAATTAAAAAATTAATATAACAATAAAAACAAATAATAAAAATTTTCCCTAAAGTCAACATGTACTACATCAAAAATCGAAAAGTCTAAATTCTAGCTTTGAAACTACATAAGATATTCAAGCATTTAAAATTATAGTTTGAGAATTACTCTAAAGTGGAGCATGGTTTAAAAAATAATTGTCACACATCCTTTTTATTGTTTTCTCTTCTTTATTTTTATCACAACTGGCCACACTCAGGTGTTACTCTTGACTCTATGCTCAGAAATCACTCCTGACAGGCTCAGGGGACCATATGGGATGCCGGGATTCCAACCACCAGGATTCCAACCACCGGCCTTCTGCATTGCAAGGCAAACACCTTACCTCCATACCATCTCTCCAGCCCCATGTCTTCTCTTCTTTTTTTAATCTTTTAGATAAGGTCTTCCACCTTTTTCATAGAATCTTGGTACACAGATTACTTTTTTTACTTGATATTTCTGCATGTTTTTATAAAAATTAGAAGAAAGGAAAAAGAGAAAGGAATTGGGACCAGGCCAAGTGGTCTTAAGTGGTGGAGAAATTAAAAAATGGCCAGAACTAAATATGTAAGTCAAAATCAATGGCAATAGAATCAAGAGAAATAAACTTCAGCAATCTAAACTTAAATAGGCCTGTTATACTGGCATGTCTGGGGCAAAGAGTAATGGTAAAGGATGCACTCAGATTCTGCTGCCAAAGGAGATCTACAGTGGTGGTAGGAATGGCCCTGTTTCACTGTATATCTGAAATTCAACTATGAAGGATTGTAGATCACAGTAAAATAAAATTTAAAAATTAAATAAAAACATAATGGAACAAAAGGCAAAGATTCAGTGTGAAAATACTAGGCTAGATAGCCTTATGTGAATTGTATTTAAAGATGTCTGAGGTGGGGAAAAATTATTTGAATAGAAATGAAGGAAAAAATCTAGCTTTGTGAGTAGAATGGATGCACTACCAATGTGTGTGTTCAGAAATACTCTGTACAAAGGCAGGTAAGCTGAGAATGTAGAGTAACATGTCAGCCCTATTAAATGTGGCCTCTGATTGCCTAGCCCTGGAAAAGAAATTACTGAGCTAATTCTTAAGGTTATTCTTAAAATTCTAAAATACTAAGGCTGAGCTTTCTTCAGTCTAATTGTATTTGCTTACTTCATGTTGTGACAAGAATTTGTCCTAGGGAAGCAAAACTATTTTACCTCAGCATGGTAATATTTCTTTTAAAAATTATTAGGAAACTAAAAAGAACACTTTGGTGAATGCAGTTTTCTAAAGGTCATATAGAACTTTCCGGTGTTATAGATTTTGATAGATGAATAATAGACATTTCAGTGGTAATCAAATCATTTTAAAAAGAACTTGTGTGGCATACAGAATGGACTCTAAAACTTTTATTCCTAAGATTAGCTGTTAGTCCCTTCAGAATTGTAAACCCAGTGTTTCACATTACACATTTTTAAGCCAAGTTAAATACCAAAAAAAAAAAAAAGTTAAAAAAATTTCAATTACTCCCTGCTATGAAGAGGGGGCCATGATGGAGATTCAAGGGAATAAACAGGGCTAGATTAGGGATGTGGCCCTCAGCAAAAGTACCATTTATTATGGAAGGTCCCAGTATTGCCTCTATGGTGCCTGGTAACTTGAATGACCTAATTCCTGCTGAATCTAGACCCAGAAGATAATCATCTCAGACTTCTCTGGCTGCCTCCTTCTTTAAGATTCACATTCTTAAAGCATAAGTAATGCTCACCAACTCACCTTGGTTATAAAGGTATAAAAGGGGAAGGACTTCAGTCTTTCTTAGAGATTGTGCTTCAGGAGATCCCTTCTGTATTCTGAGAGTCTCCTTGACTTAATTTCCCCTCCTTTGCCTTTATCTAAATAAATTATCTTATTGAATTCAGAAAAAAGTCAATTCTTCAAGTGACTCAATTTATATTTGTTTTTCATGTTGTAAAGTATAAAGGACACTTTTGGAACAGTTTATACCATATTATCTAACGTACCTTTTCTCTTTTAACAGTAGATATGATAGAATGATGAACATTTAATTGACAATTTTGTGGATATTTTAGCCTATATCTACCCATTAATATTTCTCTTAAAAGCAGAGTTCTCTAAAAGTTGTCAGACTTTCTCCTTGATATTCTAAAAGCTTCACAGATTGGTTAGTTTTATCGCTAAACTTTCACTGGTGTAATCCAAGAAAAACATTATTATAATTCTCACATTAAATTGTATTTAATTTATAATATTGTAGAAATATAATGTAGTTCCTTAACTGATGAAATTGAGGTATCACTGAGTCTGTTGTTTGTTTTGATCTGTACCCAATGCTGCTCAGGGTTTACTCTTGGCTTTGAATTGAGGGATCACTCCTGGTAGACTTGAGGGCCAATATGTGGGATCAATAGTTAAACCAAGGATAGCTTTGGGCAAGGTAAGTGCCCAATCTGCTGAAATATATCTCTGGCCTTATGGAATATCACTAAGTCCTAAAACTGATTTTTACCTTAGGGAAGCTAGGTAGGGCAAAGGACTCCATAATTAGTCACTAGCAAAGCAGACCAAATAACAAGACACATACAGTCTCATTTTTCTTTTAAGAATAAAAGAAGATAAAACTATTTTATATATTTTCATATAATTATTGGCAGTATATATCTAATTGCTAGTCATTTTAATGACTAGAGAACAAAATTAGATGAATTATAATTAGTTTTATGGTTCACAATATATTTAATTACAAGTTTCCAATATTTCCTACTTTTATATTGGCTACATAAAATGAATTCAGATCAAAACCTAATTGCATTAAAATTTTATAGGTAAAATCAAAAGTAAGAATAAAAATAGGACCTTAATTTAAAGAGGCATTCGCCTTGCATGTGGTCAATACAAAAAAGATCCCCAGTATCTCAGAGAATCCCCAGAGCCCCACCAAGGGTGAGTCCTGAACAGAGAACTATTAATAAGCACTGAAAAGTGCTGGGTGTAGACAAAAAATAGAATAAAATATTATTGCTATTATCTTTACTTCCCTAATAAGATGGTAATTAATGAATAGCTTCAATAATAAGTTGATAGGACCATGTAAGATAAAACATAATTTCCTTCATTTATACAGGGCTGATGCTAAACTTTGTCTATTTATTATTTTTTTAATTTTTTTAAAATTTAAAAATTTTTAAATTTTTTTTGGCTTTTGGGTCACACCGGGTGATGTTTAGGGATAACTCCTGGCTATTTGCTCAGAAATCGTTCCTGGCTCAGGGGACTGACAATATGGGATGCTTGGGATTGAACTCAAGTCCATCAGCTGTGTGCAAGGCAAACACCCTATCACTTACTATTGTTCTGGCCCTTCAACTATGCCTAAATAATATAATAATCATTATTTTATAATATGTAGTAAGACTTACTTCATGCAGTGGCAACATGAACAGACAAGCAGCTTTCATATGACAGTTGACAATATTAAATTCAATCTTAGCAACCAGTCTCTCAATTTCACACTTGTGGTAGTTGTATTATACAGATTATTTTTGTATAGGTTAAAGGAAAGTTTACATTTTCACACTACACTCTAGGAGGTAATATTTTATTGCTTCAATACAATATGGTGGTGGTATACAAACCCATTATTTACTTATTAAAATTTAACATATAACTAGATGATTGACTGAAGGGAATAGAAATAATTTTCTATAATAAATAACCTATAAGATTTGAACTAAGTTATTTGCTTCGTTTTACTCATGGTCTTATAAAGTGAATAAAATATTTGTCATTTATTTACTGATTATAAGGTAAAGTATTCTATTTTTAGCAGATATTCTAGATTTTCATTCTAGCACAGAAATAAAAATATAGATTTATTTTAGTATGTTATATATTTATCATATTGCATATTTTCAAAGCCAAAACCAAATTTTAGAGAATTTAGTTTATTAAATATGATGAGATTAATTATAAGAGAATTTTATTACATGGGCATTCAAAATGCGTGGGAAGTACCAATTAAAATTAAATACACTCTCATTCCTATTATTAAAGACATAATTGTAGAATTCCTCTCTGCATTTATTGCATTAAGCTGTAGGTCCACATGCTACTTAGCTGCTGCCAGGGATGCAGGCTGCAAGGCTGCAAAACTTGCCCTTGTACCAATTTGAACCGGAATTCTACAGGATTTCAAAAATAAAAATGAATAAAATAAAAAATGTATGTAAAAAGATGAATGTTGAAAAGAGAGATACTGAATGAATGGAGAGAGAAATGAATGTAAAAAGACGTATAATTAAAAGAGAGAAATTGAGCAAAATAGAGAAAAAAATTCAGAGAGTAAAGAAATTGAGCAAAAGAAAAAAAAAGACAAAATTAGCAAGACAAACGTTTTAAATAGAGAATATTTGCTTCTTAGATAGAAACAAAGTGAAAAGCCCTGATTACCTACAACTGCACATCTTTCCCTTATCAGCAAGAAGCAGTTAGAGTTTGTCGCCCCTTTATTCTAGCAGTGGTCCTCAAACTATGGCCCGCGGGCCACACCACATATTTTATTTGTTCCCGTTTTGTTTCTTCACATCAAAATAAGAGGTATGCAGTGTGCATAGGAATTTGTTCGTAATTTTTGTTTTTACTATAGTCTGGCCCTCCAATGGTCTCCAAACTGGGCCCCTGTTTAAAAACTTTGAGGACCCCTGCAAGGATTGGAGTTTTTCACTTTCTTAGGCTAGAAGACAAAGGTTTGATAAAAGTTACAAAGTTAATGTTTTGTTCCTTAAACACAATTTCCTTTCTTCCCTACATCTGTCTCTTGGCTTTGGAGCTTCTAAAATCTAAATGAACTCTCAAGAAGAGAAGTGCAGCTGACAACCATCAACAGTTTCACAGACTAACGCATGACTGAACTTCATCAACAGCTGAGGATAAATCTACATATAGTTTTTATTAAATTATAAAACATAAAAGGGGCAGGCGAGATGCTGACTGCTTTGTGTCTATTCCTTTATCTTTTTCTATTAAATTCCGGCCTCACAATGCCATTTCTGGCTGATGAATTTCCATCCTCTCTCTCGCTCTCCAGGGCAGGTGGGCGCTACAAATAGGGGTACCTGATTGGGCACCAGGCCCCACCCAGCAGCTGGGCCCCACGGGTCCCTCCTTTGGCCCTTGAAATCTTGTAGCAGCCGAGCAGCAGGTGGACCTGCAGTCTACTGCAAGGAAAGATTCTACAAACATGATTATTTTTTGTAGTCTAAAATTTTTATTCAAATACTCTATCTTGTTCCATTTATATAAATATGCACTCTTTCATGATTTAAAAAAAAGTTGATTCTGGGATTAAGAATGATGATAATACAAGATATTATTTGACTTAATAAAATAAAAATTAACAAAATAGGGGGACCAGGAGGTGGCGCTGAAGATAAGGTGCCTGCGCTAACCTAAGACTGACCGCGGTTGGATCCCCCGGTTCCCCATATGGTCCCCCGTGCCTGCCAGGAGCGACTTCTAAGCGAATAGCCAGGAGTAACCCCTGAGCGTCGCCGGGTATGGCCCAAAAAAACCAAAAAAAAATTAATAAAATATCATTTTATATAAATTTATCAGTAGTCAGGGTTGATATTTAACAAGTTTATCTAATAGTTTTCAGGTTAATTTAATAGGTTTAGTTTTTATGAATATAGGCTAAAATTTAGAACTCTAAGACATGTTTTGACTGCCATTTCCTGGTGCTAAGACAAAAAGCAATTTACTACAACAGAGTAAAGAATTAGATTGATGTTCTTTAAATTAGCAATAGTAGTACCCTTATGAATAAGACTTTGGTAAATATAATGGATTTATGTAAGAATAGTACAGTGGGTAAAGCATTTGCCTTTTATGTGTCAAACCAGGTTTGATCTCTAGCATCCTTATGATCCTTAGTTCCTGTCATTAGTAATTCCTGATCACGGTCTTAGGAGTAACACCCGAGTACCTCAGGGGGTGGCCGCAAACCCAAAAATAACAACAAAAATAGAATTTTATGTCAATATTAGATTTAGTTTAAAGTGTAAAAATTTGGGGTTAAATAGATATAGTGTCAAGGGCACTTGCCTTGATTGTGGCTAATTTGGGTTTAGACCCATATGGTCCCCTAAACCTGTAGGAATGATCCCCAAGAGCAAAGCCAGGAGTAAGTACTGTGCATGACTCAATGCCCCACCAAAGAAAACTAAACAAACACAAGAGTAAAATGTAAATACAATTTATACCATGGGGCCGGGCGGTGGCGCTGGAGGTACGGTGCCTGCTTTGCCTGCGCTAGCCTCGGAGGGACTGCGGTTCTATCCCCCCGTTTCCCATATGGTCCCACAAGCCAGGAGCGACATCTGAGCATATAGCCAGGAGTAACCCCTGAGCATCACTGGGTGTGGCCCAAAAACCAAAAAAAGAAAAAAAAAACAATTTATACCATTACCCATCATATTATCACATAAATACAACTTGGTCTGTGTGTTCACAAATATTCACTGCATAATTTTCAAACATTACTTTTTACTTAAAAACAGGTATACATAACAGTGATTGTTCATATCATACTTTCAATTGCACAAGAATTAATTTCTGATAACAGATCACACAAAGAGGCAGTGCTATATATTATAATTTTTAACAATTTAAGAGGAAGATTATTTCAGTGCTCTAAAAATAACAGATTTTCCAGAAGATGTATATTTTTTGACATGTTACCAGATGGAGTCATAAGGAATATAAGTCAAAAATAGTTCCTTATAAATTGCCAATTTAATCTTTTCTCTATATATGCCTTCTTTACCAAGTAAACTTATGATGTGTCTTTTACATGCACTCCTACTTTTAAAATATTTCATTATCATAGTTACTTTGAATAAAATGATTCAAATATAAATTTGTAACTTTCCCATTGTGTAGAAAATGTTTTATCTACTTTATCTTTGCCTTTTATTCAGGAGATAAGTACATTTAAGCCATTACATGTCCTAAGGCCAATAGTAAAGCTTGAATTATCTAACCAAAAATGTAAAAGTCTATGAATAACTTGAAATTTATGTCTTAAGGAAATTATACTTATATTAAACTTCTAATAATTTCTTAAAAACTAAATCTGCTTACCATTACCAATTTTGTCTCTTATTCTCTTATTCCTACTCTGCCATTCCTTTGCTTTGATGTTCAACTTTTAACAGTAATAGTGTCAAAATAGACTGCTACTTGTTTGGTATAAATATTCACATTTCAGGACTTAATTAGTGAGGAATATCTATTATATTTCTCTAAAACATAAATTTCATGATCTAAATAAAGAGAGATAAGAAACAAGAAATACAAGCTCATGATCATTTCCTGTTTCTTGGAGTGAGTAGACCTAAATACATAATCAAGGGTAAGGTTCTCACTGCTAGTATAACAACAATTACTTTTTGCCTGAAATAGTTATCAAAGATTATATTTATAACTGGTTCAAATTACAAGAAATTGATAGAAATCTATTTGTGGTATTTCCTAAGATTCAAGTCAAATGTCAAATCAGTCTTTAAAGCAGTTTTTTTTTTCTTTTTTTTGGTTTTTGGGTCACACCCAGCAGCGCTCAGGGGTTACTCCTGGCTCTATGCCCAGAAATAACTCCGAACAGGCTCAGGGGACATATGGGATGCCAGGATTTGAACCACCGTCCTTCTGCATGCAAGGCAAATGCCTTACTCCATGCTATCTCTCTGACTCGCTAAGCAGTTTCTTAATTCAAAAAAATTTCTTAAATGACATTTCATATGCATTATTTTCTATACTTATTTTAACTTTGCGAATTTATCTGAAAGATTTATAAAGCTAAAGAAACCATTTTGAAAGTAGAAACTAAAATTTTTAATTAAAAGAAAAGTAATATCTATTAAGACTAACTTGTTATTTTTTTACCTTTTAAGCATTCATATAACACAAATAATTTAAAGAATAGCAGTGGATTGTAAGCTAATTTGGAGGAAAAAACAAGACTTGGGGAAAAGTCATAAATAAAATGAAATTTACAATAAGAAAAATTATTTTACATGAAGTTGCACATGCATTCAGTTAGACATGAATATGTACTATTATCACTTGGGAATTCTGTGATTTTCTCATCAATGGCATGCCTTTAGTTCTTCCTCAAAAGCTCCTTTACCAATTCCATCAGCTCAGACCTTCTGCTGGCCTGGGATCAGTTTGTCCTTAGCTGCACTCTCCAGTTTTGCCAGGCTGTGTTTCATGTTTCACAGACTTCCTTTTCTCGTAGCACTTCTGAAGGGATTTCTGGGACATGTCAATGGGTTTGTGAAACTACTGGTTTCCTGATGTTGCTCATCTCTAGACTTTCTCAATAGGCTTCATTTGACTTTTAGGTTTTGCTGGCCTCAAAAATAATAATTATAACAATAACAATAACAATGTAGATCCATTCCACATCTCCTGCCATTTGTCTAAGTTTTGATCATTAACAAGCCTGGAAGTCATCAAATTGTGGGTATAATCAAGCTTGCATGTATGCAGGGTACAAAATATACATGTCACTATGTATGCTTCATTTATGCTAGTTCATGTTGGGGTTCAGACTATGAGTTATTTAAAATGTGATATTTTTCACGAACCACATGCTACGGTTTTGTTATCTATGTTAGTATACATGATGATAAAATTCTAAGTGTGAATAATTCTGATGACTCAAATCCAAATTCACATCAAAACTGGTTCACCGATATGGCAACTGGAAAATTCTGTGGGACAAATGTATCTTTTAATAGGGGAAAGATGCATTTTTAATATTTTTATTGCAATCTCTGTGTTTACAATCGTTAATTTTGTTAACAATTTATAATTTGGTTATCCAATTAATAATTTGGTTTTAGACATACACTATTCCTGATAACCCTACCACCAGTGTCAGTCCACTTCACCAATGTCCTCAGAGTGCTTTCCATGCCTCTTACTCCCCAACCTGCCAGCATAACAGGCCCTCTGTAAATTATGGTTGTTAAAGTTTGGATCTCACTCATCCCTCCTGGCCTTTCTCTGTCACGGAAAAACATAACATTCAGAGCAAGATTATGTGCACTTGGAAATTTTGAGTAAGCTCTTAGCTGGAACATCATACTTGGTGCATGCTTCCATGCTGCAGAGCCAGCCCCTATGTGCCTCCTAGTGAGCCGCAGCATCTGAGGCAGCTTTCCTCCCTCCCTTCATAGCTGTGGTTCTTTATCAAGCACAGGAGTTCTTGAATTCCAAGATAAATCTCACCACTCCCTTGGTTTTGACTTCTAGCTATTAAGTGTACATTCGTAGATGTCCTATCCACTGAAGAGCCCGAGGCAGAGGGTTTAGTGTGAGACCACGACAGGGAAGCACAGACTTCTAGCATCAGGCTGAGAGGTACAAGGCCCAGCTCCCTCTTATTCTATTGTGCTTTCTCCTGCTCTCTCAGCTCATGAAAGCCCTGCCCCATCCCGCCTTCTCTCTAACTCTAAAGCCTGATACAGTGCGTTGGCCTTCTCAGGGCCAGGGTCTTGAGTAGTTGAGAAGTTATGCCTGGACTTTTAAATCAGCTACCATCATAGAGAAATCTCTCGTAATTTTGGGGTTGTTTTTGAAAGGCAGGTTCTGGTAGTCAAATTGAAAAGGGTTTTTTTCTTCAGGGTCCCCAAAGCCTCACTTGTAAACCTGGACTCCTCTCACCCTGAGAAACTTTTGCCTACAGGCTGGTCTTTTCCCAGTTTTGATTTTTGCCACAGCACCCTACACCCTACCCTCCAGGCCTTCTTAGAAATAATTCCCCTTTGAGTCCCAAGTAGATTCCTGGGCTGCCTTGGGCAGCCAGTATCCAATGTAAGTTCCCTCTTCGGAAAGTGGTGTGTGGGTGTTCAGTTCTGTGTCTGGAGGATGTGGACACACACTAACCCTCCTGTAATCTGTGGTAGCTGTGAGGCAGCTCCAGAACGTGATGAGCTGTTCGGTTTGAACCGTGAAGAAAATTGTGTTTTGAGTTTAGCTGAGATTAAAAAAAAGAAAAAAGGAAAAAAAAAAGTTCATTCAGTGACTGTTAATGTAAACCTGGTTATTAAAATCACTAAAATCACACACACAAAAAAAAGTTTGGATCTCATGATTTCATTGTTGACTCTGGCTTGGATATTTAGTTCTGTCCATTCTTAATACTGCTAATGTACCAGAGTAGTACTCTTGGTCCTGTCTCCATATTTTCATATTTGTGTTTCTCCACTTCCATTCAGTTTCTTTCCTTCACTTTGATATACTCTGGGGCCTAGAGTGTTTTCAGCAACCACTTGAACCATTGCTTCTCTTTATGTATTTATTTTAAATACCACATACCTACCACAGAATGATATCATTCTGTATTTATCCTTCTCTGGGTGACTTCATTTAATATTAACATAATATAAATATAAACATAATATTAACATTTAATATTAACATAATATAAAATAAGCATCTCGTAAATTATTTTCAACAGTCCAACAGTTCGATTCCCCCCCTCATTCCATATGATCCCTCAAGCCAGGAGCGATTTTTGCGCTCATAGTAGGAGTGGCCCCTGAGTATCACAGGGTGTGGCCCAAAAAAACAAGGGGGGGGGGTGGAAATGTCTTTACAATGATCATTTTGAAGACGTGTTTTACTGATATCAAATTCAAGGTTTTCCCACTCCCATGCTTTTCTTCTGGTGTTGGAGAAATAAAGCAGCTTATAAAGAGTCCATTACAGCTCTGTCATTACCCTGGAGGCCCCTGCTCATTATCCTTACATATCGAAAGCTCTGGAATGTTCCTGGTAACAATCAAACATACTTTACTCAAACTCAAAGTGCATCTCCTGCCATGCTCCCATGCTTACATATTCAATTCTTGTGCTAGATGATAACCTGTGTGATTATATATCTCAGTTGCAAGAAACATTTTATGGTGCACCTGAAATAAATTATACTCAGTCATAATATATGCATTTAAACTTAAGTCTTAATAGAAATATGTATACATTTGTAATGACTTCAGATATGCATGTAAGGACCCTGGAAAAAAATTGCATTTTTTTGAAGGTGGCAATTACTTTAAATAATTTGTGAAAATATTTTTGAATATTCCCTAAATATTACTAATTTATTGTGCTTTTATCATCTTTTTTATTCTCGATTATAAGTTCTGTAAGTGTATAGTAAATTTTGCTTCATATTTTGAATTTTTACCTTATTTTGGATTATTTACAACTAATTAATATTTTAGTCTTTAGATACTAAAAGCTACTACATAATTTAAATTTAAAATAGTTGGATTACACCATATTCCTTTCTTAACTCTAAATGATAGTCATTATAAAGGTGCCATTGCTAAGCAATAACACTGTTCTCTTTATTGTATACTTTTCTTTAATAATTATTAATTGGGATTTAAACAAACCAAAAGAAAGTTTGTATGGAGAAAGTAGAAACATCTAGAATAAATTACAATTATGTACACATTGTGTTAGTGAAATACTTCCCTAAATGTAGCTTTTTAGGTAAGCTTTATGTTTTATGTATACAATACCAAATATCAAATACTTTGAAGCTTTGGGAAATTTTCAGGGAATAAAATTTCTACATAATTCTTCATAAATTGGGTATCACTTTTTGGTAGTTTTATATTTCATTTGTTTACTTTCTAGATACAGAAGTTATTTTTATCACCTAGCCAATTTGATAAAATTTGTTTAGTGAAAAACTACTAGATATGAAAACTACATTTGAGAATTAGATATTTGAGAATAAGTGACTGCTGTTAGATTTTAAATCCATTTTTCAAGAGATATTTAACATCAACAATAACTAAGTTTATCTGAAAATATTGCAAGTTTCTTTGACATAGAAAACATAGTTGAACTTTATTTTTGACTAAACAAAAACAATCCCGATTACTTAGTAACCATGTGATCTTAAAAATACATTTTTTTCAAAATGCGTGCTCCCTCAGATTTGAAAATTTTAAAGTGAAATAACTCATGATTTTTGCTGTTTTATTTAGAGGTCCACACCTCACAGCCCTCAGTGCTTACTCCAGCCCAATTTATGAAAAATTTATGTAGAAGATTATGTTCGTATTTAAGACTTTCTAAAAAGTTTGAATAATTTGAGGAGCAAAGGCTATCTAAAATACAAAATAAATATCCATTGATTAATTTCTATGTTTCATTACAAGCTCTAAAATTAAGTGATAGAATAAAAACAAACTGAAAGTGAGTTGTATCAGAACTGAAAAATGAACCAAACAGCTATTTTACTAATACACACACATACACTGAAGAGAAAAAAGATTTTAATAGATTAAAATAAAAGAAACTCTATGACATCAAAATTCAAAACAGTGAGAATGTCCAATCTTTCTCAGTTCATTGATTTTAGTAAAATAATAAATATAAAATAATTGCTTAAATCAAATCATCCTGGGAATAGGTGGTAGGTTTTACAAATATATCTATGAAAGGTCAGACTGTACTATTTTTTGCTTCTAACATACACATATTTTACATACAAATATAACTCCTTGAAAAATTGGCACAGATAAAATATTTTATTTTCCTTTGAATTCTCTTTTGTTCTCTTTGTGTCTCAGCACTCTACTAACATTTTTCTGCATCATTTAAGTACATAATCAAATCTTGAGCTTCCTCCCATTTTAAAAATGTCCCCTTAAAGGTATCATTTGAGATACAATTTATTTCCTTTTCTCTGGACTCTGAGCACACAGGAATAACCTTGAATGACAGCACTTTATATCTTATGATAGTTGAAAGAAAAATACTTGATGATATACAACTAGTGATGTAAGAATGTGTACTTGAAAGTTATTTTAGCACTGGACTAAATTGGGGAAGGAAATATATCAGAGGAGCTGGTATTCAGTGTAAGAATCAAATTTCAAATTAGAAATTAGATTTCTTTTTTCTTCTTTGATTTCTAAGCTTTACCTACCTTCTTCCTCCAGGGCTTCACATTTGCCCATGCTGATAAGAAAGCTCAGTGTTTCCCCCTTTAGGGCAAGGAGATTAGAGCAAAAGTAAGAAACACCAATGTAGTTCCAACACTTAATCCTCCACTGAAATCCTTCACCCCCCAAAAAATTCAGTGCAATCTTCTTAATTGTTTCACAGTACATTTTATGGCCAATTTTCAAGTAAACTACTTTCCAGAAAAAAACTCATTTTATGCAAAATAATATCATTTCTACTCACGTTTGTGTGCAACACCTTGTAAATTCAGTTCTGCTAAACTAGATCGAGATTTTATTTCCATAATGTGTTATGTTTAAAGTAGAGCAAATATATCCTCAATTGGCAAGGAAATTTTTGGAAGGACCACAATTCTCCTTTCCTCTCCACTGATTTCCTTCCTCCTGGTTACTATATTGAATATTGTTATCACTCCTCAAATTTGATCATTTATTAAGAAATGAATTCATTAGTAATTTGTAACATTATAACTTCTAATATTTTAATGATGAATAATTTATTGAAATTTAATAAATTCCATATTTTATATTATTCTTCCTTTGTACTCTATTAAAATATGTTCAACTAGTCTTTAGTAATCATAAAAGTATATAATAAAATTTTTATTTGATTCATTGTTTGATACTCAGTCTTTGCAAACTTTTTTCTTCAGAAGTATTTTTTGAATTTTAGGCAATGTGATTTAAAATACTTTTAATAATAGGGTTGCATGCATACAATGCTCTAATACCACTACCTCTACCTAGATCCTCTTAACCCCTCCCACTACAGTAGATTCCATTTTATAGATTAAATTTATTAATCCTAAGGTACTGTTATACATGAAAACAATATTTATATATAAAAATACCTACCTTGATGTCTTCTGAATCTGTGTATAAATCCCTGCATAAGATTATATACTACAGATTTTTTGCTGTGCATATGAGCATATGCATATCTTTTTTCTATTTTATATGTTTATATTAATGAGAAAAATACCATATAACAAAAAGATAAACACCATAATTAAATGAAGTTATGCTTAGAAGTCAATGCTTATTACCTTTCATTATGTGGTATTGAAAAGCAAGGTACCTGGAGATCACTGTTGGAAGTTAACTGTGCATTTGACAGGTTTATAGCATATTTACTGAATATATTAAATCATACTCCCAAACTATGTGAATTTATATTTTCGTCTCAAAGACACTTTTGACCATTTTTTTTCCTCTCAAGAAAGTTATTTTTTTCCTAAAAGTCATTTTAAAATCCTCTCTATTAAAATACAACCTACAGTACTACCAGTAAGTGAAAACATAAAGGACTATTTGCGCTTATGTAAACATGAGAAGGATTGTATTAACAGCACAGATTATTTTATTTACCATATACTGTTTTTTAAAATTAAGTTTCAGATGTGCAAAAAAACAAGTTAATTTACTTAAAAAAATAAAATTTTAGAGGCCAGAACAATGTATTGGGCATTTGCCTTGCATGCGGCCCACCTGCCCCCCTGGGTTAGATCCCTAGCATCCCATATGGTCCCCTGAATCTACCAGGAGTGATTTTTGAGTGCAGAGTGTAGAGCTAGGAGTAATCCCTGAGAACTGTCGGGTATGGCCCCAAAACAAAACAAAACAACAAGAAAAAGATTTTAGTGACTAGAAGAAGGTACAGTATTTTGGGGCCAATGGCTAGTAGTGTTCAACCTAGATTTGATTTCCAGCACTAGTCTTAGTATAGAACTACTGACGAGGGAAAGTTACCAAGACATCCTCAGGGCTTCTGAGCAGTGCTTGGGAATTCACAAGTGAGTTTCTGTTGTATAAAGGGTTTGGAAAATCATGGAGAACTGGAAATTGCCATCTATACACAGATGCAAAGTTGTGGTTAAGCCAATATTTTCTCAGAGTAATAAAGATAGTCAGGCCTCTCGATTGGGAGGGTAATTGAAGAGAGGTCCTCACAAAGGTTGTTGAATAGGAGATTTATAGGTTATCTTTACTAGTTGGGATCAATATCTATGACTAATGGTGATGGTTTTATTTTTAGTTAGCAGACTAAGTTAAAGTATTGCAACATCTCTAGATAAAATTTTGAGAAACATAGTTGGCATTTCATTGTTATGGAAAGTGGCTCTGGGCATATTTTATTTTAGTTAAGTCCTTTGAAATCTGCGAGCTTTGCTAAGTGATTCAGATATTTTGGAGGTTATTGATATTATTTTTGCCCACAAGTATTGTTTACATATTTTGACTGTGTAGTATAATTGACTCTTTCCCTGCCTTGACCTCAGAAAGAATGATAAAAAATATTACTAATTGCCTAAATTATATTTCATACTATATTTTAAGTTGGCAGAGTAATGGAGTTTATAAACTGACAAGTTGTATATCTCTTGACAATTGACAAAATACACTGAGGAATCCTCTTTTTCCTATGAGAAATCACTAATAATACCTTTATGATATTCCCATTTTTCCCTTACCCATATCTCAATCACAATTTTGAATTAAAGTGATATCAGACATGTGAGTTGATAAGAGTACAAAGTCAAAGGGGCCAGAGAGATAGCATGGAGGTAAGACATTTGCCTTAGATGAAGAAGGACGGTGATTCGAATCCCGGCATCCCATATGATCCCCAGAGCCTGCTAGGAGTGGTTTCTGAGCATAGAGCCAGGAGTAACCCCTGAGCACTGCTGAATGTGATCCAAAAACAAACAAACAAACAAACAAACAAACAAACAAAAACAAAAAAGAGTCAATGCAAGAGTACAAAGTTAAAAGAAAGACATAGTAGCATAAATATTACATTTTTAGAATAGTTTATTTCAATCCCTACTAACAACTGAATTATATGCTGTACTATCAGTCCTGCCCTAGACTTTTTCTATTTAAAAAAAAAACCCTTATATGCTTATGTTTTCACTATATAAATGCATAGAAATAAATTATTATAATTAAGAATAGGTATATTTTGGGGGCTTGGGATAGCATGGAGGTAAGGCATTTGCCTTTCATGCAAAAGGTCATCGGTTCGAATCCCGGTGCCCCATATGGTCCCCCGTGTCTGCCAGGAGCAATTTCTGAGCATGGAGCCAGGAGGAACCCCTGAGCACTGCCGGGTGTGACCCAAAAACCAAAAAAAAAAAAAAAGAATAGGTATATTTTGGAAAATTCTAAAAATAATAATTGAAATTTAGGGAGATATTACAAAGCACTAGAAAGCATATTTTGCATTGGGAAAACTGGGTTCCATTTCTGGTAGACTTAATTGCTTCTAAGCATTGCACCTACGAAGAGTAGTCTCTGCTCTACTGGATATGACCTCAAACACCAAATAGTCAATAATGTTTCCAAGTGTATTGTTTCCCTTAAAAAATGTATGTACTATATCCTAACTTCTATTAGTTATTACTTTAATGATATATTAAAATATTTGATTAACTCATTTTTGTTTGTTTAGGGATTGCACCCAGCATTGCTCTTGACTCTGCACTTTAGCATTATTCCTGTCAAGGTGGACCATATAGGATTTATGGTGGACCATATAGGATCCCTGGGATTGAAGCCTGGACAGCCAAATGCAAGGATTTATCTGCTGTACTATATCACTCTTGTCCCAATGCGATAATTCTTTGAAAACAGGCCGTTGCATAAATTAATATAATATTAGTTAAGATGAATAGAACTGTGCTAGGGATAACATCTTGACCATTAGAAGTATCTTGCAAATGCCAAAATGCCTATCTCACCTGTCCCCAAATATATTTCCAGGTATGGCTCTCAGAGGCTCTGAAGCACTAGCCTTTCTTCTATGTGATTCTATTGGTCCTCAACACTGCAGGATCCATGCAGCTAATTCTGCATCCTTAAATCCTAGCACTGAACTATCTGGTCATGTTGGCTTACTCTAGCCAGGAACGGCACTGTTTAGAAGCATCTCCTAGAAAAGAAAGTTTCTTAAACTCTATTATAGCAAGTTGTGAATACAGATACTGCAGAGAAAAGAAACACAGTAAGTCAAACAGTGAAAAACTGGCTGTAAAAAAATTGAACCAGAAATTGGAGTGATCCATCTAAAAGTAAGGAAAAGCAAGGTTTAAACTTCCAGAATGAAAATATGGAGAGCCTTCTTCTTTTTTTCTTTGTAGAACACTAATTTATCTAACCACTGAAACCATAACCTTGGAATTTTGCCTTCAGCAAAGTGAAAACACACATTTCTCATGCGTGTTAAAACACCTAGCTTGTGATACCTTTTCAGGCATACCTAAGATATTTATATAAAGGTCTGTGATAAATCTTATGAATATCCTTTAAAATGTTATATTGTTAAGAAGTGATGGGGCCCGGGAGATAGCATGGAGGTAAGGCGTTTGCCTTTCTTGCAAAAGGTCATTGGTTCGAATCCCGGTGCCCCATATGGTCCCCCGTGCTTGCCAGGAGCAATTTCTGAGCATGGAGCCAGGAGTAACCCCTGAGCACTGCCAGGTGTGACCCAAAAACCAAAAAAAAAAAAAAAAAAAAGAAGAAGTGATATGGAGTTTTTTAGAGGAGGGATGACTTTTGAAGCATAACAAGCTATACTCGGTATATTCCTGGTTCTGTACTCAAAAGTCAATCCTGATGGGACTTGGAGGAACCTTATTTGGTTTTGAATTGAACTGGATTGAATCCAAGTCAGTTGCATGCAAGGCAAGCACTTTACTCTCTGTTCTATCTCTCTGACCCAATGCCATGAATTTTTATATAGATTTGGCTTTTGAGAATTTGTATTGATTGATCTCTTTAGATATTCAAAGCTCTCTTTTTCTGTTTTAGGTATATAAATACCTAAATATAATATAAAAAGAACTCTCTTTAATAAATCATAGTGAATTATAAAAATGTATATTGATTGCATACTCATATCAATAACAATGTTTTCTTTCCTCTCTCCCTTAAACACAAATATATATATATACACATATATATACATATATATCTGTATGGCATATATTTTAAAAACTAAAAACAGCTTTTCTGGCTTTGGGCTGAGAGTATAATATAACACCTTAGGTACAGTGCTAGTATACCTAATTTTAAGTTTGTGTATAGTCAATTTACATAGCATCAATTCTGTCTATAATGTAGAAGCATTAACTTTACCAGTTAGTTTATACAGGCTAGCCAAATTGAAAGAGATTTCACCATCCAAAGCTTAAATTGATCAACAACAGCTTAATAGGGAAAAATGTGAGCAGTATCAGCTGAGATTTTAAAATTAATGCTCAGTATAGCAAACAAGTCTCAAATCACCAGACTCCTGATTCCAGGTGCTACTGTTACTGGAAAGCCGCACAGTATAATACCGACTTTGAACTTTGGAGTCAGTAGATAATTGATGAGTGAATGCCATGTCTTTTATGTGACTTGTTTTCCTCATAAAAACAAAATGAAACAATAAAAAATTAGTCTTCTGTAAATAGTAATACTTTTCTTAAAAGATGGGAGGGTCTAAGAACCCAATAAGTTTATCACACAATAAGGTATCAGATAGTAAGGTTTTTGTTTTGGAAGATGGTGTTCACCCTATCCCCACCAAAAAGATAACATATTTAGTTCTCATAGTTTTCTGCCCAGAGTTATCTATCCCTCTGATCTTCAATTTCATAATTTCTCAAATGATTTGAAGTAGCTTTCTTTTTTGTTTGTGTGTATTGTTTGTTTGGTGCCACATCTGACAGAGCTAAGGGATTATTTTAAAGTATTTCCTGGCATACTGTAGCAACCAACATGTGCAAGGCAAAAAAAGTCCCACTAGCTATCACTCTGGCACCTGGAGTAGGTTCTTGATGTTGCAAATAGCACGTGATTCTAACAAAGATACTAGAAAACGAACAGGTCATTTTCATTTCTTTTATCTATGTTGAAGTCATTGGTGGTGCGAAAGTTGCACAGGTGAAGGGGGTGTACATTTTATGACTGAAACTCAACTACAACCATGTTTGTAACCATTGTATCTAAATTAATATATTAATAAACAAAACAAAAAAGGATATTTTAACTACATATATATATAAATGTTAAATATACTAAGGGGAGTATTAACTCACTGGTTTTTGTTATGAGTCTCTAGTGCACTAAGTATGCCTTTAGATAAAAGAAAAGAAAATCAAAGCTTAAATTCATCACTTAACAGGAAACACTATTTTAATGGAGATTTAAAAAATAATTTTAATTAGATTGCCATGAAATACAATTATAAAATTGTTCATGATTGAGTTCCAGCCATACAGTTCAACACCCATCTCTTTTGGTAAAGTAATCAATGTCTACAGTCTCCCTCCGGTCCTACTAACTTCTGCCCATACCTAAGAGGCATTTTTCTCCCCATTTCCTCTTTCTCTCTCTCTCTCCGCTTCCTTTTAAACACTTAATTTCAATATTTTTTACCAAATGTGTGTCACTTTATCTTCTTTCAACACCTACTTATTTTTTGTTTGTTTTTGTTTTTGTTTTTGTTTTTGTTTTTTTTTTTGGGTCATACCCGGCGGTGCTCAGGGGTTACTCCTGGCTGTCTGCTCAGAAATAGCTCCTGGCAGGCACAAGGGACCAAATGGGACACGGCATTCGAACCAACCACCTTTTGTCCTGGATCGGCTGCTTGCAAGGCAAACGCCATTGTGCTATCTCTCCGGGCCCTCAACACCTACTTATTGTACAGAATGATCATCTCCAATAATTATGTCATAGTTGTTTTTTTTGCCCAAATTGCTCTCTTTTACTCTTTGTGGCAAGCTTCCTAACATGAACCAGCCCTCCTGGACCTTGTCTCTCTTGTCTTTGTGTATTATTACAATATCTTTTTTGTGTGTTTGTTTTTTTCCCACATATGAGTGGAATATTTTATATCTATCAATCTCCCTCTGAATCATTTGTTCAGCATAATCTATACATGTATAAGCAAATTCTAAGACTTCATTTTTATAACAGCTGCATAGTATTGCACTGTGCAAATGTAACAGTTTCTTTATCTACTTTTCTGCTCTGAGATACTGGGATGTTTCCAGATTCTTGTTATTATAACTACTTCTGCAATGAACACAGGATGCAGATGCTTTTTCTGCTTTGTGGAAAAAACACACTTCTGTGGTAGAATGAAGGTAAAAATATTTAGGGTAATAGTAATAACGGATATTAGAAGAAGAGACTTGAAAATAGTGTTGAATAGATTTATCTCACTTAGATAAAATAAAACATGCACATTTTGTATATACTTATATTTAGTGTTATTTGTTTTTAGATTTTAGACAAATTTTAATTAAAATATATTATTTTAAACAATTCTAATATATCAAAGGAAGTTATACTCACCATGTTAGTATTTTAGTCTTAAGATTCTTTTTATATAGTAATGTTCTGCTTGAATTTGTATGATTAATACAAATAAAAATACAAATAGGAATTTGTATATTCAAAAATAAAATGTAACTATATAATAAATATAATCATATTACATAAAATATAATAAAACCAGCTTATTTTATTTTAGTTCATGTAAACATATTCACGAATCTTATTTGTGCTAAAATAAATGAAATAAAAATGATAGAATAATATAAAAATCTTAATGTTTTCTTCATTCATTTTTGTGAATGATAATGTAAAAAAATAGTATATATTTCTTTTTATTTTTGGTGGGGTTTGGCCACACCTGGAAGCACCCAGAGGTTACCTTTTGCCATTGTTAAACCCATATAAATTTTGTACATCTCACCTCTGTAGCATAAGTACTCTATATAGGATTATCTGCTAAAAAGTTGTGAATTTGTTCTGTGACATGACAACCACTTCGAAGCTCTGATATTTCACACCATTTATGAACTCTATTCCCTTAAGCAAAGATGCTAAGGGAGACTTCTCAATAACAAATGAAACTTTACCAAACTCAGTACCTGCCATTTCTCTTTTATTGTAATCATCCTGTGGAATCATGTTTGAGCTTCATTTGCCAGGTGAACTTACATATGATTTCAGAACACTACCACCACAATACACGATTGTTTTCACATTCTATTTTGGCTGTTCTCTAACTTATCCAAAATGGTCCTTTTTGTCTGAAAATAAATCATTTTCATCACATTGTTTTTCAGAAGTGACAAATACTTCTGTATTTGACAAATGAGAAATACAAGTTTTGGGATAATATAAAAGGTATTTGGGGAAAATTGAAGTATATCAGAAAGCACTTAAATATTATAGCTTCCAAAATATTATAGCTTTCATTAATATAATTTAATTAAACAATATTCAATAATATTGCTTTAGGGTAAGTCATAATATTCTAAAGTTACATCATGAATCATGATCCAAAATAACAATAGATGAATAGAATGTACAAAGTAAAAGAACTTTAGAAAAGCTACGCAATTAATTTCAGTTTCAGTATTGGTTTTTGAAAAATAGTGACCATATTCGTAAAGTTTATCTTGGTTGTATAATATGGTAAGTAATGAAAAAATATTATAATAAGTCATACCCCAGTCATGTGAATTACATATTCAAATTTTTCCTTCAATAACATTTCCTCATTTTTATTAGGATAACTAATAATAGCACTAATGATACAAAAACTCTATACTGAACATATTTTATTAGGTTCATAAATATTCATTCATTTATTTATTTTAATTTTTATTTAGTTAGTTTTGGTTTGGGGGGGCCACACCCATTTGATGCTCAGGGGTTATTCCTGGCTAAGCGCTCAGAAATCGCCCCTGGCTTGGGGGGCCATATGGGACGCTGTGGGGATCGAACCGCAGTCATTCCTTGGCTAGCGCTTGCAAGGCAGACACCTTAACTCTAGCGCCACCTCAACGACCCCAGGTTTATAAATCATTATTTTTTATCGTGGGCATTGTGACTTATTATTAAGGAGTAAATTAATAATTATCCAAGTCAATAATACACCTCAAAATAGAAATGCATGGACTACTCCAAAGTATACAAAGTCACAACCAAAATTTTTCTGTAGTTCAAATAACCAACTACAGTGAAAAAAGGTAGAAGCAATGTTAAAATTTTTCAGAGAAGACAAATTTCCTATTACTCCATCTTCACAGTTGCTTTCAGCAAAATAAATATTCTTGACTAATAGCTAACATTGTGTAGAGTGTATTGGACATAGTTTCTTATATTTTGTACTACTAAATGAATTCCAGTCAAACTACCAAGTTAAAACAGATTAAACTAAAAGAAATCCTGTAAAAAAGATGATCTGTTTGTTTGTTTTATGCACTAGTAAAGAAACTGCCAAATACTTGATACCAACATAAAACATAAGCTCAGTGACTTCATTCTTCAGCACCAGTAGAACCACTGAATTTTATAAAAGCAGTTCATGAGCAGATAGCATGCCAGTTTTAAAGCAGTGCTTTTTGTGGAACTGGCTGATGAGACAGAAATGGACTTATTTCAGAATTGAGATAAGCTTTAGAATTTTGCAGCACAGAGGAGGGATATTATTTAACCAAAATTGCCTTCCCTTTCTTTTTTACAGATGAAAATATAGGTCATTCTAATAGTGTTTCCATTCATCGTATTGTTTCATTCGATTTTTAATTCTCCTTTATGTCCTTCTAGTGCTCTATATCTTTAGTACTTTTGTTTACAGTGATTTCATTTGTCTTCTATTGAATAATCTGCATGATTTTTCATGTCATCTACTCTTCATGAATCTTTCCACGTACTCAGTTTTCTAATTTTATCAGTGAAAACAAATAAGAATACAACTAACACACAATCTCCATGTATACATGCAATATTGGCAAATATGCCTAAAAGGACTCAGAGAAATAAGTAGAACTATTGAAAACATAATAATTCTGAAAAGTGTTTTTTTTATAATTTTTATTTTAATCATAGTGGCTTACATATTGTTGACAATAATATTTTAGGTTCATGTTAACATAAAATCAGGGGATTTCCCTTCACCAAATTGTCTTCCCTCCGCCTCTGTTCCCATCCTATCTCACATGTCCTCCTCCCTCACCCCTGGGGCTGCTAGGATAAGTGGTCCCCTCTGTGCCTAGCTAACTACTTGGTGGTCCTACACCTGCTTAGTCTTAGTATTTCCCTTATACCCACCCCCCCCCCCAATTGGGATGCGGGACTAGTTAGTTCAAGTTATGTGGTTTTGTTTGAAGAAGAGAAAAGTAATAACCTGGAGAAGAGAAAGAAAAAAGTCAAATACTTCGGAAATGGACAGAGACCTTCTAGAGGGTTTCATCCTTGGTTTGAGAGATGTAGGAAAAAAGAGAAGGTGAAGCAACACAATAGTGCCTAAAGCACTGTCAAAGTATTCCGTGAGCATTCAAAAAAGAAGAAAAAAAATTAAAGAAAAGAAATGAAAAAATAAATAAATATAAATGGAGATATCCACTTCAATTGCCAAGCTATCACCATGAAATCAACAATAAAAATATATTAGTAAATAATATTAATGAAAAAAATGATTTGTGTTTTTTTTCCACTCCTGCAGATGCACAGTAAATATTGGGGTCATTGGAAAAGGAATTTCCTTTACCTAAGAGGTACAGGGTTTCTCCACCCTTGAAGTATATTGTCATTGGATTAACTATAGACTCTTTTCAGGTTCATTTGCTCTCCCCTTGGTGCTTTTTTGTTTTATAAGGACATATCCTTTGAAATTGGATAGCTTTTTTTAAGCTATCAATGCCTCAGTTAACGATTGACATTGTATTTATGTTCATTCTCATTAATGTACACTTTTGTTAAGGAATAATATGTGTATAGGAGCCAAATAAAACTCTCCTCACAGACATGAGCATTTAATTCAATTAAAAAATCTACAACTTAGTTTTTATTTGGAACACATAGCACTTGTGACTTCCAAGATTCTTGCTAGGACTAGATAATACATTGTAGGCCAATCTACGTTATAAGAATTACATTGTCAGTCATTATTCATTTGTAGCAGTGAGACAGAAAGAGAGGGAAGAAATAATCAAAGCAAGACCTCTGGACCTTTACATACTACTGTGAGCTTTCCAATAATGGCTTGCAGATCCTACAAAGAGATCATCTAGTCCAACCCCTACATTCCACACAGTCACTCCATCTTTTGATTAGTGTTCTCATTTATATATGATGTGACTACCATTATTTGATTTCAAAATTGAAGTTTATTGAAAAATGGCTTTCAGTTGTATGCCAGCAAATCTGCTCAGTTGTTCAACATTTCTTAGATTTCACTGTAGAAGGAGAGGCTGTGCTCAAGACAGTGTTTTGTGATTCAATCTCCTTATACACTGATTCATTACTGCACTTAAATACACAACAGCAACAAGATAACTCTACAGCCAGTTACCAACTGGACAGCAACTTGTCTGATTCAGCACAGGGAGTAAGTAACTCATCACTTCCAGGAAAGCAACCCTGTTCTACCCCTCAGTACCCAAAAAACTCAGTCTCAGAAGAGATGTAGGGTAATTCTGACCTGAATTAATGAGGATTCCTTTACTTATGGCCACAATATAGTGACAAAACTTTGCATGGGTTTGGAATCTCTTTTCACCTTTTCCAGAAATCAGTTCATGGAGAATTTTTTAGCGCTCTTCCTTTTCTAAAATGGAAACATGCCCAACATTCAGATGTTTTAATACTGAAGGAATTATTCTGTAGTAATTATTCACATTTTCTCTTGCATAACTGCAGTTCTAAAGGTGTCTCTAAATCTCAGAACTTCACAACTGTTGCCCTTCCCCTATGCAGTCCCTTCAAGATATAATCTAAAATACTATCTGCAGTATGTTATTACATTTAGCCATCACACACATGAAAGACAACACTATACAATTAAATATTAACTGTCACTCAGATCTTTTCTTTTTTTCTTTTTTGGTGTGTGTGTGTGTGTGTGTGTGTGTGTGTGTGTTTTGGGTCACACCCAGCAGTGCTCAGGGGTTACTCCTGGCTCCATGCTCAGAAATTGTTCTTGGCAGGCACGGGGGATCATATGGGGCACCGGGATTCGAACCGATGACCTTTTGCATGATAGGCAAACGCCTTACCTCCATGCTATCTCCCGGGCCCCAGATCTTTTCAACTTGGTGGTTTATTGTTTCAAGGCATGCCTCCTCGAGTGTACACTGAAGCCAAGATGCTCCATCTCTAAAGATTCTCTTTTACTTTTACAGCTTTCACAAAACAACCACAACCTACACACAACTTTGTATATCTAAGCATTCATCGATATATCTTACTAGCTGAGTAGTAGAATTATAGTTTCTCCAATGGAGGGATAAGATTAAGAGTATAGGCAAAGTTTTCAAACTTCTTTTATAGACATGATATCAAGGCTAAGATATTAGACTCATAGTTCAAGTGACACTAATTATTAAATGTGTACCCAAAGTCACTGTGCACCAAAATACATCCTAGAAACACCCAAATTAATAGAAGTTACTCAATAGGATAATGGCTTACTAGGTTGCATTTTCATTAAGGATTCCAAAAATTTCTTTAAATATTGAAATGACTAAGATTTTAAAGAGATACCACATTGATAACTAAATTTGTGAACCAGATGAAAAATTCAATAAGATACATTTATAAATAATCGACTAATGATATGATTATTTTTGGCTCTTTGAGAATGTATATATCTGTATTTTCTTAAAATACATTATCTCATTGGTATTTGAGGATAAAAAATTTATCTTGAATCAATGAAATGGTAAAGGTCACTGGAGGTAAAGGATAGAAAAATCACTTAAGAGTTTATTCAAGCATATGTTTTGAAAAAACAGATTTTTGAATATGGTGAGTGATAAACTCTATTAGGTCATGCTGAGCAAAAGATTAGTTACAATACATTGAATTTTCAGAAATGAAACTATGGCATATATTCAATTATAAATCTAATTATGACTTTAATTGTTAACCCTTATTACTTATTTTAATTTATATTTTTGCTGGTTATTCATTCATTGCCTTCACATATAAAGGTAAACCTGAAGGAGTTAACATCATATGACCTAATTAGCACTGTCCTTCTCTAAATCCTTCTTTTAAATCACATTTTATGTGACAAATGTGGAAAAGTCAAAGTCAAAACCTAAATATGCAGGGAGGGGTCATAGGCCAGCATTACCATAGCATATTTGACAAACGGTAATTCTTTCAGAAATTTCTTCAAATATTAACCCCAAAGTCAAAACATTTAGGAAGTGGTTCATAATACAGTAGTCAATTAACAACAACAACAGCAGCAACAACAAAAACCCACATAACATGGCTAGAGAAATAGTACAAGTATTAACACGCTTTGCATTTTGTTGACTATTTTCGCTGCACATGTTTTCAGCACCACCAGGGGTCATTGCTGAGCACAGAGCTAAGCTAGCATCCAAGCATGTTGTTAAGGCTGGATTCCCACCCAGAAAAAATTTTTTTTTTTTTTTTTTTTTTTTTTTTTTTGTGATTTTTGGGTCACACCCGGCGTGCTCAGGAGTTACTCCTGGCTCCATGCTCAGAAATTGCTCCTGGCAGGCACGGGGGACCATATGGGGCACCAGGATTCGAACCGATGACCTTTTGCATGAAAGGCAAACGCCTTACCTCCATGCTATCTCCCGCCCCCACCCCCCCAAAATAAACACTATTTTTATCATCATCATAGATTTGAAATTCTATGTATACATAGTTTAATTTAACACTCCGTTTCTTTAACAAATTTATTGCATATACCATCTTAAATGTCCTCAAATCATACATGGTGAAATTAATGACAATGGCAGGTATTTGTGTTCATTTTCATTTTCAGCAGAAAATGAGAGGTTAAAGTCAAATTCATATGTGAAATCTTCATGTAAATCACAAAGTTTGTGAATTTACAAGTGGTATCATTTTATGTTTCTCAATAGTCAAGAGAGTTTATCACTTGAATTCTTTCCACCAGTAGACAAACTCATTATACATGCAAAAGAGACTGCTAAACTTGATGATCAAATTTTTATAAATGTAAACCATGCTAGTATTCTTTCAAATATAGTGATTCTCTCTAAAATTAAAATGTTGCAAATATTTAATTTTTAGCTTTCACTAAAAACATTTAGAACTGGGTGGCTGTTGATATACATATATTTTACCCAGGCTGCATTTCTCAAATTAAATTGTTTGGTATTGAAATTTACAATGCTCGCAGATTGAAGCAAATGCAAAAACACCTTAAAGTAGCATTACAAGATTTATTTTTACATACTTAAAATTCAAAACCTCTTTGGAGAATACTGGAAATGGAAAATGTTTACTTTAGAAGCACTCAACTATGTTTTGGTTCAACACTAAACCATAAAAGAATTCATGAAGCATATGCATTGATTCTGGAAGCCTGTTTTATAAGAAAATTGAACTAATTCAAGTTTTAAAAAAAATTTCCAATATTCCAAGATTACACAGAAAATCTTATAAATGATCAAAAACACTTTATAAACAGCAAATTTTGTGTCACATCACATACTTTTTAATATTTGCTTTATAACTCTCAACCAATACGATTTTCCTTACTGAAGAAAATGCTTTGTGTATTCATTTGTGCATGTTAAACATTTGATATGTACTCAGAATATTTGGATTTTTCTATGATTTTGGTAAATAATTTAAAATCAAGTAAAATATGACTAGTGACTACCAATTTAACACAAGTTCAATACTTCTAACTTTTTCTCCAGAATGATATATAATCAAGTTTTGATACGACATAGGGGGTTTTGTTTGTTTTTTTCTTTCAGTCCAGGAAAAACATGTTATTCTTTTGTTATGAACATTGTCAATGGACCATCACTGTTATTTAGCTTTGAAATTTTCATTTTGCTACAGAGAATCACTCCATTCATAGCATACCCTCATGAGGAGGTACATATCCAAAGACTGGTTTCCAAAGAAGTACAAAGAATTCGTTGTTAAGAATTAATTGGGAAGATTTTAGGGGCCGGGCGTTGGCACTAGAGGTAAGGTGCCTGCCTTGCCTTGTGCTAACCTAGGACGGACCGCGGTTCGATCCCCCGGTTCCCCATATGGTCCCCCCGTGCCTGCCAGGAGCGACTTCTGAGCAAATAGCCAGGAGTAACCCCTGAGTGTCAATGGGTGTGGCCCAAAAA
>PVKC010006935.1:0-30292 GCA_004027635.1 Crocidura indochinensis | reverse complement strand
CAAATGCCATGAGTAATGTTTTAAATATTATGTGTAGATGGGAATGGTGCTAAATTGATAAGATAAAATGCAGCATATGGTCACTTAAAATTAAAATTAGTTATTTTTGTCATTGGAACTTTTAGAACGAGTGACAGAAGACTTGTCAATTACCTGAAATCCTTAAGATCCTGATATTCTGAGATTGGCATACTCAGATCTGCACATGATATTCAGATTAGGCAGAACTATATGAAAGCATCATTTTCTTAATAATCTTTCAAAAATTGACAATTTTATGTTTCAACTTAACATCGTAGTTTTCAGTAATAAATCATGAATAGTTCTGAGAGGACAGTGAGTCATCATTTAACTAAATGCTTACATAATTATAAATACATAATTATAATTATAAAACATATCAGTATTAAGCATGAGCATTTAACAATTAGTTTGCTCAATATTTATGATTCTTCAGGAAAGTCTTCTAACCCTTTAGTCTTGGTTCTTATTCAGCAAAGTATGCCTGTAAAAACTCTGAACACTTTTCATATGTGCTTGTTTTTGGTTTTTTTTGTTTGTTTGTTTGCTTTTGATCCATACCCATGATAGTTCAGGTTCAACTCTCAGTTCAATGCTGAGGGATCATTTCTGCAGTGCTGACACTACTATCGTAGCTATTGAATGTGGGGTTCCAGTATGTAAAGCGTGAATCTAGTTCTTTGAGTAATCTTCCTGGCTCCCATATGTGTGCACTCTCTACCTTTACCTAAATAATACATTATAGCAAATATTTGTTTTTGTTCTCTAGTTTTTTTTTGTTCAGTATTTTTGATACTGAAAAATATAAAATCATGATGAATAAATTGTTTATCAGCAGTGTAAATAGTTATTTTGACAGCTAATTTGTAATAGGATTTAAATTTTTCATACGCTGTTAAATAGAAAAATATTAAAATTTGTATATCTCTTTATTTTTTTCTTACAGCAGCCACATCAGACTTAAAAAGTATAATATAACATATAGTGTCTATCCAGAAAAGCATTCTAATATAACAGATAAATAAGTCTAATAAATAGAAATTACACTATTACTATTTTATTCAGATTATTTTAACAGATTTTATTTTAAATCTAGCTTTAATTTAATTGTATATTACACATTTTCAAGGTGATGAGTTTGCTGCTTTTCATCCTATTATAACTTAAGTGAATCAAAGGTTCTGAACAAGCTACAAGAAATAAAATTTTAATCTCAGACCCAAAATGGCAAATTTACTAAGTCACCTAGAACAATGACTTTTTTTTTTGGTTTTTGGGTCATACCTGGCAGTGCTCAGGGGTTATTCCTGGCTCCATGCTCAGAAATTGCTCCTGGCAGGCACGGGGGACCATATGGGGCACCGGGATTCGAACCGATGACCTTTTGCCTGAAAGGCAAACGCCTTACCTCCATGCTATCTCCCGGGCCCTAAACAATGATTTTTTTAAGGCACTTTTCAAATATGTAAAATGCCCTAACATGTTTTGGAATATGCTATTCTGGGAAATAATTTAGGAACCTATCTTTCGCTGTAAAAAAATTACATCAAAAATTTTGTAGCTTATATAATAATTATTGATAGTTTTCTTTATAATTCTGGCCTCAGCTTTTTTGTTCTTGCTCAGATCTCTCAGAGGTTACAATAAAACAATGCCTGGAATTATCACTGCCTCAAACAATTGAAGACTGTTTTCTATATCTCTTCCAGTCCCTCCCTTTCTTTCATTCTCACTCTCTCTCTCTCCCTCTCTCTCAGCTGGATTTAATATTAATGTGCTCCTTGCTTCATAGTGACTCAAGGCTCAAAAGTTGGAAGGTCAAGGAAAAGACTATCCATAATCAATCAGATTAACTTTCTGTGTTATGTTTTATATAGCCTTATCTATATATATCCCCAGGTGTCACTTTGATTGTATTCTATTAAGCAAGGCCCCAGTCCCTCACATTTTTAATAGGAAGAAGCATTGATTCTGTTGTTTAAAGGGAGAGATAAAAGAGAGCAGAGAACCAAAAATTATTATCATGGTCATGTTAAGAAAGTATACACTACCACAAAATATATAAGACTCAGCTTTTACAATACCCTTTATGGTATTTAGAGAGCAATCTCTGTAAATAAAATCATCATGTTTTGCCGTGGCAGTATTTTATAGACTTTGCATAACTAATTGTAATGTGTGGAGATACATAGACCCAAAGAGGTGTTCATACATGCACAAGCACTATGGCAGTAGTATGGTGCTCTGAAATCTAGATCAAAATTCAATGACATGAAAGGAAGTCAGTTGTTTCCTCATTTTTAGAAAGAATCTTATGGTTTTGCATTTTTGATTATTTATTCTGCTCTAATAAGTTTCTTCAGTCAAATTGCCTTGACTCTCGTTAATTCAAAACTCCCCACTGTCTCATTTTTCTTTAACAACTTTTACAACATCTGTAAGTCTTTCTTCTCCCTTGGTGAATCTTCTCGTTTCATCTTTTAGGAGCTGATCTAGTAAACACAAATACATCAGTGAGGGCTTAAAAATTTACTTGTTATCCAGTGTTTTGACAATTTTCTCTATTCTAAACATAGTCTAATGGTTCTACTCCACTGTATAAATTTCAGTCTCCATGGTGCAAAGTTCATTCACTCACTCACTGCAAAAGTAATAGCTTTTTGTCTGACATTATGCTTTTTATTTTCTCTCCATATTAAATAGCACTGTCGTGTATTTCATATTAGTCATGTTATTTACTTATCGGAAAGTTATCAAGGCAGTGTATAGCCATCTGTCAAGGTACAAACTTTGATATTTGCTGCCAATATTGGGGACATTAGTAAAATAAAATAATTAATTCAGCTTAAATATACTGTAAAATTATGAACATAATTTAAATACATTTCTATACAATTCTCAAGCCTAAATTTATACCAAAGACTTTAATATATCTACACTAACAACTAGCAACTAGCATGACAATTGTAAAGAATGAGAGAAGTAAAAATGCCTGTCTCGAATACAGGCAGAAGTAGGAAAGAGGGGGGTGCATTGGTGGTGAGAATATTACACTGGTGAAGGGGGGGCATTTTGTTTATGTCCAAAACCCCTCTACAATCATGCTTATAATTATGGTGCTTAAATACAGATTTTATATATTAAAAAATCCAATGGCATTTGTGTAATATAAATTTCATACTTTGCTAGGTATACTGTTATAAAATGAGAAATTTTATGAGTAATGAGTAATGTATCATTTTAAAATTTTCAATATGACAAAAGAGTATTAGAGCAGTGCACTCATTCAAAGGTTGAATTACATAGCATAGTAAACTAATGGGCCACAGAAGAGTACATAAAATGATCCGAGGGTCAGCAGAAAGAGAGCAATTCTGGTTCTAGAATTAAGAAATTCTGAACTAATTGAATAGTGCTTCTTCAAAAGATTTAAAAAGACCATTGGACTTGTTGGATTACTATAAATTATATTTTAAATAAAAATAATAGCATACCACAGAACAAAACAAGTTATTGATCACAATATAGTATTGCTTTATCTATGTGTTTATTTATCTAGTTAATTAGTCATCGTTATTATTTTACTGACTTGTTAAAAGTAATAAAACATTGTAAATCAAAATCACAATGGAAACATATAATATGTAACATTAACACCAATAAAAATGGAGCATAATAAAATATTAGCTTAAATACTTCAATTAAAATGCTGTTTTCAAGACCATCAGGAGTAATCTCTGAGTGTTGAGGCAGGAATAAACCTTGAGCACTGATTAGTGTGGCCAAGAAAGAAAAAGAAAGAAAATGTTGCCCTTAATACTCTCACATTCACAAACAGATGTAATGACATATGGCATCATTTGTTTTATTTCACCCCATTTATAGCTTGTATGAAATTCATCAATTCTCAAAACACCTCTACCAACAATAGATCATAATAACCAGAGTTCATAATAGCTAAACTAGACTAGAGATGATAATTAAACCATAGACTTATGACCAACCTAAAATTTATATGGCATTAGGAAAAGTCAATCTGAGCTCTGGATTATTCACTTTGAACTAATTAATGACTGTATTGGAGTCACAGTTTTCATATGATAACAAACTTTTGTACTAATAGTTGATTTAAATAGGGTCCATGGGGCTGGAGCAATAGCAAAGTGAGTAGAGTATTTGTTTTGCATGCTGCTGGCCTAGGTTTGATCTCCAACATCCCATATGGTTTTCTAAACCTGCCAGGAATGATTTCTGAGCTGAGTTGGGAGTAATCCTTGAGCACTGCAGGGTGCAGTCCCAAAATAAACAAAAAAAATTAGGGGCCACATACCCACATTTGTACCCGGCATATACTTAACATTGACAAAGTGCAAGCTTGATTTTTCTTTTATTTTAAATATTTTCAAGATCTGAAAGCTATATAAGGAATCTAATAGAAGAGTAATGAGTGTTTCCTTCCTACTCTGGTATTTCTTAATTATTTCAATACTATTTTTTATGAAATATTTATGCAATGCCTTCTTTATGACAAGCATTCCTGTCTCCTTTAAAAATATGCTCAGGCTCTTAGTGTTGAAAGTGGAGAAACTAACAGGCAAGGCACCCCTCCATCAACAATATCCAAACCACAGAGTTAAAAAAGAAAAGAGTAGAAGAGAGAGAGGGAGAGAGAGAGGGAGAGAGAGAAAGAAAGAAAGAAAGAAAGAAGAAAGAAAGAAAGAAAGAAAGAAAGAAAGAAAGAAAGAAAGAAAGAAAGAAAGAAAGAAAGAAAGAAAGAAAGAAAGAAAGAAAGAAAGAAAGAAAGAAAGAAAGAAAGAAAGAAAGAAAGAAAGAAGAAATTTTCCTGCCTAGAGCAAGACAGGGGTGAGAGAAAAATGAGAGACATCTGTGCCTGTGACATGAAGGGTGTATATTGTTTGACTTAAACCCAACAATGAACAATTTTGTAACCATGGTGGTTAAATAAAGCAATTTCTTTTTTAAAAATATGCTACACTTCAGATATGAGCTGCATTCCTCTCTGAACTGTTTTTCTTGAACTTTAACTCTTTTTCCTGGATTGCTCTACTTTTTGGAGTATTGTCATGTTACTTATATTGGTGTTTAAGATCCTGTATTTTAGTACAGATCTTGATCCCAGAAAACTTAAATATTGGTTTCTGCTTCCTGTCTCACATGTCTTATGTAAGCTCTATATCCTGTCTTGAGTTAATAATTTGTTCTAATGCTTGATAGAGCTTGACCGGGATTAATGAGATAATTTGTCAAATATGCTTTAAGCCTAGAGTAAAGAATAGGATCAAGGACAAAATGTAAATTGTTTCTTTTATTAATTAAAGAAAAATAATATAATTCACAATGTATGTTCTAAGTTATTTTCTATTCAATCTTTCAGACTTAAACTTTTTCTCATTAATTTTTTTTTCTCAAAGAGCATCCTAGACTTTGTGTAAGAGTCTAAGCAGGAAATTGATGAAATGCTTCGATTGTGTAATTGATAAGAGTTGGTGTGCATAGTAAAAAATACAACAAAAGAAACAGTTGAGCTATTAAGATCAAGAGTCTTTTACCAGTTCCAGTTTGAAGGACAAGCACTGATAGAAAATTTAGAGACAAAGTTCTCAACCAAGGAATCTTTGATGTGCTGAGACTTTTTAGACAGAAACCTCAATTTAGAGCAAACTAGCAAAAGGAAAACGGGGAAAACTACTCTAATTTATCCTATTCCTTTCTATCTTTATTTTTTGCTACTGTTTGTCATTTGGTCAAATTCAATAAAAATTAGACAATTTGACATATCAAGCAAGGTGCTTGCCTTGCAAGCAACCAACCCAGGTTCTATTCCCTGCACCCCATATGGTTCATTGAGCATTGCCAGGAATAATCTTTGAGCACAAAGCTGAAAGTAAACAATAAGCACTACTGGATGTGGCCCCAAAACACAATAAAAAATCTAACTAGAAGCAAAAGAGAAATAAAAAAATATTGTTCATTTTCTATATGGGTCGACATTCTGGAAACTCAAAACAAGTCATAGAAAAATGAAGAATAAGGAAGAGCTATTCAGAGCAGACAAAAATTCCAATGTGACAGTAGAGCTATAAAACTAAGAGTAATTAAGTAAATAAACTGAGAAAGAAAAGTCTGGGCATATTTTCATAGTAGGGTAGCTTAATATAAAGGTTAAGTTGCAGAAAAGTTTGAAAAAATAAATATAATGTATTCTTTTTTTTTTTTTTTTGGTTTTTGGGTCACACCCAGCAGTGCTCAGGGGTTACTCCTGGCTCCATGCTCAGAAATTGCTCCTGGCAGGCACGGGGTACCGTATGGGGCACCGGGATTCGAAGCGATGACCTTTTTGCATGAAAGGCAAACGCCTTACCTCCATGCTATCTCCCGGGCCCTAAATATAATGTATTGAAAAAAAATTGTGAACTAACAGAATTGAAGTTTATAGAGAAGAAAAATAAGTAAAGATGTCTTAGGTAGACGTCAATTAAGTTAAGTAGTTTTATGTAAAGTACAGGGATCATCCTACTTTTAATAAAGCTAAGCAGATGAAAAAGGAGGAACACTTATGACCATTACATGAACCTCTCCAGGAATGATTCCTGAATGCATAACCAGGAACAGTACAGCCAGGTATAACCCCAAAAAAAAATCAAACAACAACAACAACAAAGAATGAAAATGCGCTATTAATACCTGGAGTCTACCTTAATCATCATCAAACTGGAAAATATGGACCGAAGGGATAGTACAGTGGGAGGGCATTTGCCTTGCAGGCAGCCAACTGAGACTGCCAGAAAAGATTTCTTAGATCAGAGCCAGGAATAACTCCTGAGCACCGCCATGTGAGGCCTGAAAACAAAAATACAAAACAACTGGTAAACAATATTAAGTTAATAGGAAAGGTTATTTTTCATAGCAGCCTCTATTCCAATTGCTGTCCGATTCTTCATATTTTATATTTAATTACAGAGAAAAAATCCTTATAATATGGTGCATTGTATGTGTCCTATTGTCATTAAATGTAAATACCTTAAAAGAGTCTTTTAAAAGGTAAAAGTTCTTTCTAATGGCTAGTGAAATTCAGAGCTCCGGTGGTCAAAGATAATCCATATTGCCTTAACATTCCTTGTGGTCATTTTCTTCATCTGCTGTATGAGTAGATCACAGTGGGGCAATTAGTAAAATATACTGTAATGACTATAATTAATTTTTATTCATTAAAATGTTATTGTTCATTCTCATATTTTTTTTTGTTTTCTTTCTTCTTTGGTTCTTCCAATCATGTTCTTGTTCACCCTTCCTAAATGGTGACATCATTTCAAACAGCATATCAATGTGTTTTCTGTTGTTACATATTGCTTTTAAACCCATAACCTTGCTTCTATTTTGAATTGTCTGTTTCCTTGAGATAAAACAGTATGACAGAATATTCAGGTATTCTGGAATGAAAATTTTGCAAAGACCTTCTGACCTAACTATAATAGGTCTTTTATTTTTTTAGGAAAATTACTTGTTTTTTTTTTTTTTTTAGCAGGAGACAGTGGGAGTTTCTGAATAGTAGCCACTTTGGCAAGCACATTAATGCTTTTTGACCCAATTTTTTTCAAGTTTTTGTGCATGTGTGCTTATTTATGAGTTGATATTTTAAGGGCCAATGTGACCCTTCAAGGGCCCTTCTTATTCTTTTTAATTGAGACATCTCTTTTTCCTTTAGTTAGGATTTCTAATTGTTTTCCTTTTATGAGTTTAAAACTGTCCTTTTGTACTTGGTTCCTTGACCTTGTAACACTATGAACAGATAATTGGTGCTATTTGATATTGTTGAAATTCTTGGTTTTGCTCACAAAGAGACTGTGTCATGTAGGGCTAGATAAATAGTATACCAAGTAATGTATTTGCTTTGCATGCAATCAACATAAATTCCAACCCTATCACCCATATGGTTTCCCAAACATCACCAGAAGTGATTCCTGAGGGCAGTTAGGGGCAATCCCAGAGCATCACCCAAAACCAAAGCAAAAAAAAAAAAAAACAGAAAAGATATCATGTCATTTTCCTTCATTATAAATTTTCATTTAAGTGTTCATGTGCCTCTTACATTAAAGGAGTGTTTCTCAATCAGGATACCATCTGGCACCTCTGTGAGCTCTCAGCATAGTTCAATGAAGCAACAGCTAAAAATCGCATAAATAAGAGGTCACTTCATAAGATGAAGTACACAATCTGTAGAAAAGGGAACCATAGAAAGGAAATATTAGAAGGAGACTATGATCAGAAAAAAACATGTTGAAAACATAAATTTAAGCCATTCAGTGATTAATGTTACTTCAAAGTAATCAAAAGTCTTCCACAAAGACAAGCCCATATTGAATTACTAACGAAATATTTCAAACCTTTCAGAAGGACCTACTGCCAATCCAATTCAGGTTCTTCCAGGAAATTGAAATAACAAAAACATTTCCAAATTATTTTTTATGAAGTTAACATCACATTGATACAAAAAACAGACAGAGATGCCACAAAAATGAGAACAGCGGACCAATATCCCTGATGAACACAGACGCTTAGATTCTCAAAAACATCCTTAGATCCTCAAAAACATCCTATCAAATAGGATCCAATGCCTCATTTAGAAGGTCAGACACCATGACCAAGTAAGATTCATTCCAGAGATGCAAGGAAGGTTTAACATATGCAAGTCAATCAATACACCACATCAACAAAAGGGAAAATAAAAATCACATCACTATATCACGATGCAGAGAAAGCATTTTATAAGGTCCAATACCCATTCATTATGGAACCTTTCTCAATATACTGAATTCTATTTACCACAAGCCCATGTCAAATTTTATATTCATTGAATAAAAGCTGAAAGCCTTTCTTCTAAGGTCTGGCACAAGAAAAGGCTGCCCCCTCTCTTTACTCCTATTCAACATAGTATGGGAAGTACTTACCATAACAATTAGGCAAGAAAAAGATATCAAGGTAATCCAGATAGGAAAAAGAGAAGTCAGGCTCTCACTATTTGCAGATGATATGATACTATATTTAGAAAATCCTAAAGACTACTAAAAGCTCCTAGAAACAATATATTCACATGGCAGACTACAAATTAGACACTCACAAATCAATGGACTTCTTATACACAAATAATGATAGAGAAGAAAAACACATTAAAAGCAATATTATTCACAATAACACCAAAGAAATTCAAATATCTTGAGTTAATCTAAATACAGAAGTGAAGAACCATACAAAGAAAGCAACAAACACTGTTTCAATAAATAAGAGGCACATGAAAAAATGTTCCACATCACTAGTATTCAGGGAGATAAAAATCAAAGTAATAAGATATCATCTCACACCACAAAGATTGGTACTCATTATTATGTACAAGAACAAGTAGTGCTGGCATGGACTTGGTGAGAAAGGAACTCTCATTCAGTTTTGATGGGAATGCTGTGTAGTCCAACATTTCTGGAAAACAATATAGGTATTTTTCATAAAACTGGAAATTGAGCTCCCATATAATTCAGCAATATTTCTCCTAGGGATATATCCTAGAATACAAAACAATACAAAAATGTCTCTGCACTCCTATGTTCATTACTGTGCTATTTATAAATAGACAGAATCTTATAACAACCCAGGAGTCCAACAACAGAGAGTGACTAAAGAAACTATGGCACACTTACACAATGGAATACTATAAAGCCTTAGGAAAAATGAAGTCATGAAATTTTTCAATATATGGATGGAAATGGAGACTATCATGCTGAGTAAAATAAATCCGAGGGACAGAGATAGACACAGATAGTCTCACTAATCTGTGGGATTTAAGAAAAATGAAAGACAGCATGGTAATAATACTCAGAGGCAATAGAGATACTGGCCTAAGAACCAGTTGATGATATGAAGCTTACCATAAAGAGTGATGAATGCAGTTAGAGAAATAACTGCACTAACAACCACCATGAAATGATAGTGAGAGAGGGAAGTAGAATACCTGTCCCAAAGACAGGTCGAGTGGCATGAAATAAGGAATATTGGTGGCAGAAAAATGTTACACTAGTGAAGGGTTATGTTTATATGATGACTACAAATCCCAACTATGAACATTTTTGTAACCAGGTGAGTTAAAGAAATTATTATTTATGAAAGCTAAAAATGTTTTAAATAATAAAAAGTTATGCTAAATAAAATAATATAGAAGGACAATATAGGATGATATCACTTATATGTGGTATTTAAAATAATTGATTTAAATGGAGAATGTCTACAACAGTCTTATCTCCAGAGTATAGTGATAAGAAGGAAGGAATTGAGTGGAGGAGAAAGACAGATGTGAAATAAAAGGGAACAGCAGTCAAAGGAACTTGGGGGAAATGTTGATGTTAAAGACAACTATTCTAGCCAGAGTCAACAACAATGGAATTATGACACCCAAACTGTAAAAAGGTGCCCTTTAGAATGATAGGCTAGTGTGGTGTGGTGTGGTATTGGATGAACTCTGGGAACATTGGTGGAAGGAGGTTGACACTGGTGGTAGGATTAGTGCTGAAACATTGCATATCTAAAACCTAACAAAAATAAATCTTTATATTATAACGCTTTAAATAGATGTTTTTACAAAAAATTGACATTTTATCTCTCCATCAATTAAATTATTAATTAATGGAGAGAAGATACAGAGGGTGGAGCACTTGCTTTGTATGTAGGGAACCCAAGCCAAGTTTTTAATCCCTGGTTTCTTATATAGTTCCCCTAGCACCACCAGAAGTTAAGTTCTGACTACATAAACAGGAATAACACCTATGCATTGCTAGGTGTGGCCTCAAGCCCTCAAATAAAAATAAATAAATAAACAAATTTACATATTAAATTAGAAGAGGATCACACAAGTGATAGGAAATCAATATTATTGAAAATTTTATACTTTCTAGGTTTTTAATAGTCAAAGCATACTAAAACCAGTATTTTTAAGAACTCTTTAGTACTATAAGCACTTGCATATAAAAAAGAACTTGAATAGTTATGATAAATTAATAATAGCTTTGAATCTAATAATAATATTGAATCTGACAAACTTCACAGAGAAGGAAAATGAAAAAAAAAGGAGTTCATGTTTGAATTTCAGTGTAACTACCAAAGTGGTTTTCAAACTTATTCATTGTGATTAATGAGACTGCAAATAATGCTAAGTTATAGATTGTTTCATTTAGTTTGGTTTTTAAGCCACATTTGGCGATGATCAGGAGTAACTTCTGGTTCTGAAATCAGGAGTTACTCTTGGTGGTTCTCTGGGGGAACATAGACTACCAAAGATTGAACACAGGTCAGCTGCTTAACGCAAGTAATTATCAACTGCACTATTGTTCCAGCCCCAAATAAGTTATATATTGAAATACTATAACTATCAAAAACTGAATATAACATATAATAATTAGCTTAACTTGCCCTACAAATTTTCAAAGGATGATTTTAATCTATGAGAAATAAAATCAAAATTAATAACAGAAAAGAATAACATAAATATAACTGGTTAGCTAACGAAACATTTAGAAATGCTACAACTTTAATTTCCACACTGACATGATAGAAATTTTAAACACTTATAAATTTCAGTTAGATACACACCTATTTTATTTATCTATTTTGGCAAGTATAATTCTGAAAACTATTTTCTTAAAAGTTAAATGATTGGTAATGATAATAGGCATATATGCAGTCATATGCTGCAGGACAATACAACATAATTTTATTTATACCTTAAAATCTTTTTTCATTATCTGATCATTGTTAATTGTCATTATTGAATTGAAATGTCATTGTATATTTTTAAATCTTGTAAACTGAATTGATTTTTTCTTCTTTATAGCAAAATTGACATTGTTTCCTGAAAATTAAAATTTTATTGTTTATTAAAAATTTTCTCTTCCCTCCAAGTTAATCCTGCTCCTTCCATATCTGCTGCATAAATTTGTGTGTATTTATTAATCACCCATATATTAAGCACTTAACATTATTTTGTGTATATGTTTTAACATTATTTTAATGGGAATGCTACTATAAATATTTTTAGATTTTGAGCCTCGAGAAAGAAGAAATCCTACAATACCTACTTGAAGGTGTGCTACCTCAAATGACTTTCTAATGTAGAAAGAGATGTATTGAGGGTGAGAGGGAAGCAGAGTAACCTTCCTGTAAAATCTTGAAGATAACTTTCTTAGTAGATAAACAAGATTAATAACAAGAGTGATGTGATTTTGAGGAAATATTTCTTGAATTTACTTGATAAGAATAACCCTTTTATTTGTGGTCTTCTCTAAAACCAGTAACATGACTGATAATTAGAACAAATTTGAAGAACACAAACTAAAGAACATTTTAGAAAATATCAGACAAATGTTTGCCTAAACTATAAGACAAAAAAAAGGTAATTATAAGAAACAATTACAGTCTGTAGGATCCTTAGAATATCTCATGATCATATGTAATGTGTTGTTGTGAATGGGAGTCTCAAGCAACAAAGTATAATAGGTAAAACCAAGGAAATCTGAAGTAGGGAACTTAGAAAATCATGTAAGAATAAATTAATTGGTGTGACTAAAGAATGATATTAACACATTTAACTATAAGATCAGTAGTATCAAGGTTTATAGGAAAAAATTTTACAACTTTCTGATAAATATAAATATTCTAAAATTAAATGTTTATTTTTAATTTTGCAGATATTTTCTCAATTTCAATTTTCTATATTATTATTTCTATGGTGACCTCACTGAACAGAAATCTGGACAAACAGGACAAATAGAAACCTAAACTTCCATGGTTTCAACGAAAGCAATATTGAATGGGAAGAGAAGTGCAATAGTCTTGGGAAATGTCTTAGCCAAGAGAAAATCTCATGGAGAAATCCAAAGAAAACACGACTGGGAACGAATTCATAAACTTTTTCTAAAAGCTTTATAGACTTTTGTGGTTGTAAATAGCATTCTATTTTCTGTTTCATTTTCTAAATGTTTATTGTTGTTGTGAGGAAATGTTATTGATTTTTGCATATTGATCTTTTTGCAATGTCTTAATAATTCTAGTAGTCTTCAAGTTATGTGGGGATTTCGTTGTAGATTATCAATTCATTGCAAACACTGAACATTTTTCCTTTCCTTTTAAGACACATATATGATGTTTTTGTCTTTGATATTTATTCAGATAGAATTTTAAATCCTACACTATAAAATATAGAGTTTGAGCTAATTCTGAATATTTAAAGGAAACATAATAAGTATTTCTTCGGAATGCATTCTTTAATTGGTGGGTCTGCTTTATACTGAAGTTGCAGAGAGTTACCAATAAAAGGGATTAAAATTGCTTTTATTCTTATTTTTTTTAAATGTATTTATTTATTTATTTTTGGTTTTTGGGCCACACCCAGTGACGCTCAGGGGTTACTCCTGGCTATGCGCTCAGAAGTCGCTCCTGGCTTGGGAGACCATATGGGAACCGGGGGATCGAACCGCGGTCCGTCCTAGGCAAGCGCAGGCACTTTCCTTCCAGCGCCACCACCCGGCCCTAAAAAAATTTTTTTTTGGTTTTTTGGGGTCACACTGGCAGTGCTCAGGGGTTACTCCTGGCTCCATGCTCAGAAATTGCTCCTGGCAGGCACGGGGGACCATATGAGGCACCGAGATTCGAACCAATGACCTTTTGCATGAAAGGTAAACGCCTTACTTCCATGCTATTTCCCGGGCCCCTATTTTTTAAATTTTTAAGAAAAACTTCATCTAAACTTTATCATTATTAAAAAATCATTGTATATGTTTTATGATTATGTGATATTTTTCCCTTTCTACCCATTAGAATGATAAATTATTATTGCATTTTCTGAAGTTGATGGTCCCTGCTTTCTTGAGATAAATTCAGATTCATGGTGTGTTTTTAAAAATATGCTACTGTGGGAAAGAAGTATAGTGGGAAAACTGTCTGCATCAGACCCAACTTGATTCCACAGCATATATGGTCCGTTGAGCTCCATCAAGAATGCAAAGCCAGGGACCGGAGAAATAGCATGGAGGCAAGGCGTTTGCCTTTCTTACAGAAGGACGGTGGTTCGAATCCTGGCATCACATATGGTCCCCTCAGCGCTGTCAGGTATGACACAAAAACAAACAAACAAAAAAAATGCAAAGCCAAAAGCAAGTTCAAACAAACAAACCAACCGATAATGATGGTGCTGAATATTTTAAACTAATATATAATTATAATTTGTAGATTTGTCTTAAAAGAAAAATACAAGTGCATATTTGTTTTCTCATAATATCAATATCTCTTTCATACAGCTCTTTTTTTCTGGTGGGTACTTTTTTATGTGTTCTTTTGGATTTATTCCCTAGTTTTGCCTGTACTTTGACGCCTAAGTAGACCCATGGATTCCATCAAATATGGACTCCTTTTTCGTTTGACTTCTGGAGCAATTGTCAGTGACATTCTCTGGCTAGAGACTGAGAGTAAGGCATGAGTGAATTTTGATATTTGCTACTTCTATTTTCTTTTACTGTAATTTGAGGTATCTATCTACTTAGAATTTTACAAAGCAACACAGATTTAAAAACCCTTAAATGTCTCTTTTAAATGAGAGTGATAATGGCTTAGTCTGTTGTCACCGTCAGTGTTAATATTAGAGTTTAACATGCATTAAACTATGAGTTTCCAGTAGAAAAGATAGTACAAGGATGCACACATTAGATACAGTTGACCTAATTAGTGGTCTTTGTGAGCATCACTGAGTACAACCCTGGAGCACTGAATCTCTCTCTAGTCCTAATAGCTAAGAATCACCAGGCGGAATCTTTGAACCTCTGAGCATAGCTCAGGAGACACCCATCAAAACAAATTTCACATCTTTTCTGCTATCAGAAGTGATAAATGGTTGAAGAAACTAGCTCTACACCAATAGAGTACAGCAAGAAATGACTCTAAGAACAGACCTTGAAGTAGTTCAAAGCATCACTGGGTATGAATTCAAGAACAAAAGAAATAAGTATAAAGTTCCTGTCAATTACTGCATTAATAAGGATTTAATTATAGGTACCTCATAATGTTTCTGAACACTGCCAGTGGTGATTCCTGAGCACAGACCCAGTAGTAAGTCCTGAGCACGACTGAGTGTGGAACCCAAATTAAAAATAAGTGAATAAACATATATACTCTTTGAAAACTTAATATAACTCACCTCTAGCACCATACTTATAAGGACAGAGACATAGTAGCAGTTTTTAACTTTACAAATATTCTCATTCAAATTATATTCCAAAAGATGAGAAATTATTTTTTATTCATGGTTATGAATAACAGTGGATCATATGCCATGAATGTGTGAAGCTATGAATTTGATCCTTAGTACTGAATTAAAAAATAAAATTTGGGGGCCAGGCGGTGGCACTGGAGATAAGGTGCCTGCGCTAACCTAGGACGGACCGAGGTTCGATCCCCCGGTTCCCCATATGGTCCCCTGTGCCTGCCAGGAGCGACTTCTGAGTGAATAGCCAGGAGTAACCCCTGAGCGTCACCGGGTGTGGCCCAAAAACAAAAAATAATTTATTTTCTTAAGCATTTAAATTATTGATATTTCTTTTTTTAATTATTGGTATTTCAATAAATTAAATGTACCCCTGGGAATATAACCCAAAGAACTAAAATTAGGTATTAAAGCCAAAACTTGTACAAGAATATTCAAAGTTTTATTCACAATAATAAAAAGGTCAAAACTTAACAAGTAGTCATCAACTGATAAATGGATAAACAGAAATAGATATAGTTATACAATAGAATAGCTTCCTCCTTAAACATAAGTAAAGTAATGATGCATGTGACAGCCTGGATGAATCTTGAAACATGAAAGTAAGTAAAAGAAACCAGAAACCACAGGGTATGTATGCTTTTTTAAATAAAATAGCCAGAATAATCAAATTCATATAAAGAGGGAAGAAAGTAATTAATGCATGGCCTGGAATAAAAGGAGGCTGAGAAGTGCTTATTTCAGGGGAATGTAGATTTCTTTATAGATGATGAAATATTCTGAATTTAATATTAGGTATATTTTACATCAAAAATTTAAATTAAGACCAATTGAATTTCCTGCCTACTTGACCTAGTTTTTACAAACTTCTAAAATACCAAATTATTTTTGAAAGACTTTGATATAGAGAAACTCAAGAAAATGATATTAAGGACTGGAGAGATAACAAAGTGGGTAAGGTTCTTGTCTTGCATGTGCCCAACCCAGATTCAATACCTGATTTCCACCTAAGATTTCCTGAGCACCACCAAAAGTGACCTTTCAACACAGAGCCAGGAGTATGTCCTGAGCACCACCAGCTATGGCCTCCAAACAAAACAAACCAAAACAAAAATCACAAAAAAAGACCGAAGAAAGAACAATTGATTCCTAATTGAACCTAATTAAACAATTCTTCATAAAACTTGTTGGAGTTATAATATTCTTCTTTAGCACCATTGACTAATTGTGACAATGACCCCTATAGCAGGTAACTGCAAATCGCACCTTGATCACAAAAGACTCCTGACAGTACTAACTCAAATGCTGACATCAGTGATGTCAACAGTGCTTGTTGATGGCACTGGTGTTCTTAATGAGACCTTTACTGACTTTAGAAGGGGTTACTTTATTTTTCTTTTTTCTTTCTTTTTTTTTTTGCTGTTATTACCCCATTGATAATCTGCCTCAGTCCAAAAAATGAGTTCATTACTACCAACTTTGAGAGCAATGATATCTAGTGCATCATTATCCTAACTCTATGCAATTGTTACAGTTTCTTGACATAGACACATATATTTAGTAAAATATTGACTTCAACTTTTATTTTTTCTTTTATTAGAAACAATTGACCTAGATAGAATAGAGACATAAAGCCTTAGATGTCCAAAAGTCTAACTTTATCTCCTGTGCATGTGGTTGTGTGTGTGAAGGATATTTTCATCAGGTACATGGGTATTGGATACTTTCAGGGATGATGTTAATTTGTTCCTAAGAATTTTGCTCTGTGCCTCTTTATTTTAAGAGTCTTCTTGCAATGTTTCAGTAAGCTACAAAAAGATAGTGATATTCATAAGAAATCCTATATGTTTATCAGCGACAATTGTGATGGAGATTTCCTCTGAACCCCAAGTTAAATAATCACCCTTCTGTCATAATTTTTTCAATAAAGATGGATACAAGGTCTTTGGCTATGAATATTTACAAAACTAAAAATTTAAATAAAAAGAGAAAATGTTGTTTCTCTTAGGAATATAGTAATTAAAGGGATTTCTATCAAGATTTTGAAGGATAATAAAACTGAAAAATCTGACCTTTAATGAAAATGCCTCTACTCAGATACATTATTGAATGAAATAATACTCTGCAGGATATCAAAGATACAGTTCAATTTGGTTGCATGTAAGCATATAATAGTTTATAGGATTTAATTTAAAAATATATTTGTCATAAAATTCTTCTATCTACTCAAAAGTATCCTAAGTGTTATATAGTATAGTGCCTATAAATTTAATAGCTAATATTATAAATAATTAACTTTTAAATCCTCCAGAATTTGGAATCATGTATTTTTTACTAATTTTAATGAACAATATTTTATACATTTATCACTTTTTAGTAGTCTGATAATTATCCTATATAGCAAATCAGAGGATAAAGTAATAAATTTTTCCTAAGGTAAATAGCTTTTGAAAAAAAGCAAGATTTGGCAGTATACAAAATAATGTGTTACAGAATTAAAGAACCAACACAAAAATATTATGGAAGGACAGTTAAACAAAAAATCTTAAATGGAGTTCTTGTTAATAGGTAATTTATTGATATTTGAATTAAGAACTATATGCCAAATAATGGGAGAATATGGAAAAGACCTAGTCAGATTTAGAGTGTTATTCATATAGTAATGAAAAGTATGTTGTAGACATAACTATGTATATAACCTAGAATTAAAGGTAAAATAACTAGTGTACATGTGAAAACTCCTTCATTGTTGTTGAAGTCCTAATGTCCTTCCTTTTGCTGGGCTCTCTAAGTCCTGCCAACATAAAAATGCAGGGAATGATTTTGAAAAAGTGTAGGAGTTTGCCTTCTAAAGATAGAGAAGACATTTTATTAAAGTGTCTAGAAAAAAATAACTTATCAAAATCCATTTCTTATTATTTTATCATTTTCTTCTTTATCTCTCCCTTCCTTCCTTCTCTTTCTCTTAAACAGTTTAAGAGGAAGGGCAGTGTTGTAGAATGTTGATTTCCTCCCACATGTGAACCAAACCACTCTGGGATGGATCTCAGGTCATGGAGGTCCCAGCTACAGGGAGGAACATTAACAGACACAATGATGAGAAAGAAGCAAACACCAAGTATTTCAATGTCAAATTCTCACTGCCATAACATTTTTAGTACTTTTATTTAGCAACCAGAAAAACTTGGTTTATATGAACTATGTGTAGCTGTCCTATTTCCTGTAGAATGACATCTTAAATTGTAAAAGGCATATTTGTATGTTTTGTATTGGCTGTAATGTTACATTTTCTCAACTCTCTTTAATAAATCACAATAGAGATATATCTATTTCATGTTGATTCACTAATTATGCCTCAGATTTTTTCCACAAGTAGTGTGTGTGTGCACACAACAGTGTTTAGGGCTGTATGTTTGACAGTTTGTAAATGTTAATTTGTGTATGACCATGCATATTTGCCCATGTTGATTGAATTGTTCTTTTCTTATTGCAGCAATAACAAAGAGAACACATTTAAAACATGCAAAATTTGTCTTGGGTCACCTTGAGACCCCTGTAACTCTTATAAGTATTGTCATGTGGCTCTCGCATCTCCAGGTATAAAGTCTTTTTAATAATTTAAATTCAAAGCACTGATTTCAAGCAACATTTGAAATCTAGAGGGGACTAGGCCAAAATTTTTCCATAAACAAACATGTTTGTAGCCATGGTGCTTAAATAACGATACTGAAAAATCTCTCCATAATGTTATGGTTTTTGTATCTATAGCAGATATGATAGAAAGATGCTTGACTGAGAGGAAGTACTCAACATATTCCAGGCTATCTATGTGGTGATGTTTTCCTAAAGAATGCAAACTCTAATTTAAAAAAAGTCTTAGCTCACTAGTTACCCTCCTTTTAAAAAATCAGTTTATCATTCAAGAATTTTTCTGTATTGGGACAGGAGAGATAACACAGTGAATAGGATGTGTACCTTGTATTAGGCTAGCCCAGTCTCTATCAACAGCATTCCTGTGTTCCCCTGAACCCTCCAGGAATGATTTTTGAATGCAGAGCCAGGAGTAAGCCCTAAGAATTCCCAGGTGTGGCCAAAAACAAAGTAAAACAAAGCAAAAATTTTTTTCTATAGAGCATTTAAACACGTCAGGGTTCATTTAGGCCTTTATATAGAAATTTCTATAACTCTTTTTTGTTGTCCTCAACTATAGTGATGGAGCAAATTGAATGAGTGAAGTATTAAGTGTAATTCTTTGCTTAATTTCATACAATTAGTATTGATAAATCTTGGGTCTTAATTCAAGTCTTGAGATTATGTTGACTACTTTTCCCCTATTTCTGTACCATTTTATTTCTTCTTCATCACCTACTTTTTACCAGGTAGTTCAGAATCCATCAATGAAGATAATATACTTATATGTGGGGGGTCAACATATAGGCATTTTTTTAATATAGCACATAGCTACAAATTATTCAGGCATCGTTACTAAAGAAATACAACTGAACCTTATTTCCGGTGATAATGCAGGTCCAAGTAGAACAAAAAGGCCAACAGTTGATCAGTCAACCTAATGTTAGCTTTAGCATTTCTGATTCTAGCCCTGTTCTTTGGTCTGAGGTTACTGTAGAGATCATCATAATAGTAAATGGGTGTAAATACAGGACAGGGTCTTGCTGAAGGTTGGGCCTGGAGTTTAAGGACAAGACCACATGATTGAAATAAAGCAAAACAAAACTTTATTCTATCTACCATTGAAGTCCCAAGCTGACCGATCAGAGTCACCTCTTGCGACCTTCCCCTCTCTCCTTCCCACACACACACACCTTGGGATACAAGCAAGTTTATATATGGAATATGGATCATCTTGGTGGAATTTAAACTAATAGCCTGGGAGTAGGGGCACTTTCCACAGTTCCTATTATCTTCGCCCTAATAAGATACCTGCTAGAGCCACAGAGTCAGAGTTTTACAGTTTCTAAAGGCCTTGAGAGCTGTGAGAATTGTCCAAACTGAAACAGCCTAGAAGAAGTCTATGGAACCTTTAACACTGGATTGACCAAATGGAGTCCTTTCTACTCTAAGCTCCACAGCTTCAAGCATGGCATAACCACATCCTGCTTTCTCCTAAGCCCTTGTAGCCTACATGAAACACAACACATCAGCACATGACTGACGGGCAACAATGACCTTTCACTTCTTCCTACCCTTCCCATGCCTGGGCAATCTCATCTCTCCATTTGTTCACACTTCTGTATAATTAATTATCCCATCCCACCCTGCAATAAATAAGCCGTAAAACTGAACTGCTTCTGGAAGGTCTCTTGTGTCTCTGTGTCCATCCACTGCCCTTCGCCCTACATGGTCTTTTACCCATCACAGTCAGATAGCTAGATGTGTCAGCTGTTATTTTGAGGAGGTGACATCCAATGAAGCTCAAGGGTAACTCCTGGATCTGTGCTCAGAAATCACTCATACCAGACCTAGGGGACCGTATGGGATGCCGGAAATCAAGCCAGCGCCGATCCTGGGTTGGCAAACGCCCTATCTCTTTGCTATCACTTGGACCCAAAGGGTCAACTTTGAAGACAGCCTCATTCAAATAAAATCACTCAGTGACTGGCCAAGCAGACCTCCAAACTTCATCTGTCAAATGAGGTCCAAAATATTTGACTCTGAAGAAAGTGAAGTTTAATAAAATATATTAAAGTCTTTAATCTTAAAGAGGCAACAAGAGTTTTTAATAGCGTGGTTGTTACATGAAACATATTCAAAGGCAAAAAAATCTATAAGAAGGACTAACTATAGCAAGACTAACAGAAATGGAATTTTTTCAAGAAACCAATCAAGATGCAAGCAGAGAAAGATTTGACTTAATATTTTTTAACCCTTTTATTTTTATACATATGAGCAGAACCAAATTTAGAAACAAATATAAAGGAAGCTATATTTTCATACAAAAGTTATCTTTATAAGGTATTTTAAATCAATAATGCTATTTTAAGGAGCATAGCTAAATTATGCAGATGTTGTTTTAAATGGGGCCTTGTACTAGAATGTCAATTAATGCAAATGAAATGGAAAGTTGAACTAAAATACTAATTTTATTTGCTTACAATGAGTTCATGTCTCTAAGGATCTGATCTCAATGCTCAAATATAAAATCAGAGAAACTAGTCACATGACCTAAAATTTCATTGCTTTGATATGTTTAGCTGATTTTTAGTTTAAATAAATTTTAACTCTTACTGAAAATACTAATATTGTATTTGTAAACATTTCTATCTGTAAAATTTATGTGAAAACAGAGAAAAAGTAAGTAATATTGTTAGATACTTACTCAAGAATTTATGCTCAAAAATAGTGTTTAATTATTTCAGTGAGAAATACCTTAATTGTGTCTCATTTTATTTTGGATTAGGATTGAAAATATTCAAAATTTCATCAAAGCACAAAATAATGACAAAATTTATTAAATAGACAAATTAAAAATTAATCAGAAATTATCCTGTATGGTATCTTATGATTATAGACAGCCATGTAGAGGTAAAATGACAAATGTTTATAACATATTACTCAAATAATATCATACTAAAGTAAGCTAGAGAAAAATAGCTTTGAATTTCTAAAACAAAGACAAAAATTTAAAGCTTTGCCTTTAAGTTCACAACACCTATACATATGTTTAAAATTATTTTAAAAAGCCTTTTTAACAAAACTGGGCTCCGAGAGCTAGAGTTCTAAATACAAAATGAGTGTTAGAAGTTGTGTGACAGAAACTCGATCATGTACAATTTTGTAGCTGTATCTCATGGAAATTAGTTAAAACAATATGAAAAATTACTAAAAAGTAATAAATAAATTACTTATCTCCAAGGATGTGAAAGAAGCTTGCTTTTAATTATACACAGGTGATTATAATTCTTTTACAGGTAAAGTTATTGACAACAGTAAACAATTTTCAAATGATTTTTTAGGAATGTCAAAGTACTATGTTTTTATTTTCATAGAATTTTTTTAGCTTTACTCTATACAATTATAGAAATGGCTTTTCTAGGGAAAAAGAATCAAATTTTAACTTTGTTAGTTATTTGCACATACTGAACTCTTGAATTTCCAGTAAATTGCTAGAAAAATTGCAAAAATTTGTCCCTTGTTAAATCCCCAAGGTGAATGAATTCACAATGAATTAGAAAAGTGAAGAGGAGAAAGGTTAAGTCAAAGACAATTCAAGAACAATAAAAAGAACATAGATTCATGGATACATATGTACATATATACATTATATATATCATAAGATAGATATGTACAGGAAAATATATTTGTGATGCTTGATGAGTATTATTTGGATGATAATTATTTTTGTTATAGCCTGAAATAATGAAATCCCATCATTTAGGTCAACAAGTGTCCTCATTGTGACAACTTCTATTTCTGCATATTTTCTAATTTATTATGCTTTACAGACATATCATGTAGATTCATCTCAATCACATTACATACATAGTCAAAGGCTGAAAGCAATTCACTTTTAAAAAATCCATTGGTCACATCACTGCGCTTAATGGAAATATACAATTATGGCTGGTAATGCCATCTAACACTGTGATCCACAGTTTCAATCAGACACCCTTTGGGGCTTATCTTTGGCATCATCCAAAAGCTGTTTCTGATGCCAAGTGTGGTCATGCAGAGAACGTAAATTTAAAGAGCCATTTTCATTTATAACAAACAGACCCAGCTGGGAAGACAGCTGTTAAATGGAAAGGCAAAGCAAAATTTCCTGCTACCTGGAAAGGTCTAATTATAAAACCACCTAGACAAGCTTTCAACACCCACAAATGAATTTGCCCACCCTCAACATGGGTTTAACTCAAAAAAGAGGAGCAAAAAGTAGAATTATCTGAATCGAAATATTATACAAATGATCCAAAGTATTTTCTGTCTATAGAAATTGATAAGCCTTGGGGCCAGAGTAAAAACACAGGTGGTTGGGCATTCGCCTTGCATGTGACTGACCCGGGTTCAATCCCCAACCTGCCAGGAGTGATTTTTGAGCTCAGAGCCAGAAGTAACCCATGAATGTTATTAAGTATGCCCCCCCAAAAAAGCAAAACAAAACAAAAAACTATGTGTCTTAACTAAAACTGCTTCTGACTATTTACAGTAACATGTTATAATATATATAAATAATAACTCATTTGAACTTTTATCCCAATGTCAAAATAAAAAGCAAGGTCATCAAATAGTGTACATAAAATTGAATAGATTAAAAATTGCAATACTCAAATGAAATAAATGTATTTCCACCAATATATTTGTAGCATTCTCTAGTATTTTATTTAGCAAGTAATGGCATAAAATCATGTTGTATTACCCACATTCGGGATATTTTTTTAATTTGACCTGAGAGGAAAAAAATTGATTTATAGGACTAGAATAGGAATCTGAGGTAATCAATACGTATTGTACATCATACGCTTCCTAATACAATAATCATGGACACCCTTAGAGTGCAAAGAATGTCTAAATGAGAAAGGACTTAAGAGACTCCATTTTTACACATGCTCCTCTAGATTAATCCCTATTTTAGGCTAACCAATAATTCTAAAATTGTAGAAATAGAATACACACTGCTCAATTGTTCACAAATTATGATCTAATAAATTGTAATACAATAGAACTTTATGTCTTAGTATCTATATAAGGCAACCACACGTCATAATAAATAGATATCTAACAATTACTACTTATATTTGATTGGGTATTCATTATAAGTCATGATTTACTTAAGAAAGACTCATCTATCTTATAATTAACAAACACCAAGCAAGATTAACGCTTCCATGCTTTGGTTTCTGTTGTTTATCTTCGGAGTTAACATTACAGAGGGAACTCTGTCCTCTCAAGGAGAGAGTGGACCATTTATTGCTTCAGGGCTGTTTGGTTTAAGTAATATTCCCTTATCTAATTTGACAGTCTGAAGAAGTTACAGAAGATGGACCTTTGGCCACACTCCCTTTTAATGGCTTCTAAGGTGGTAAAATCTTAGGGAAAATATGGAATGGGAAGATCATCAATAAAGCTTCCAGGAGAATAAGGGCAAAGAAGGGCCACAGGAATTCGATGAACTAAAGCCATTAACATCAACTGACATCAATTGGGGTAAGTATCAAAAATTAACTGGACACTGACATTTAAATAGGATAAGTAGTATAAGGAAAGAAGTATAAGAAAAGAAGGAGCAAAAATTATGGCTTCCATTGGTATTATTAAGGGTAAACAAATTAGAACCAGGTGTGGGAGACATTTCTTCATCTCTTTCTGATCCAGTGCAGGAAAGGCAACTGGATTGAGTTTAGGGCCCTATATTGTTGTCTCCACCCCAAAAGCTGTTTAAGTTGCAGGATTTAAGAAGAAGGAGAGGGTGGATGAGAACGGAGTTTAGCATTGTTTTTATCTCTACTGGAAGACTTTTCCTTTTTATTCAAGCTCTTGTAGCAATTGCTGTGGAAGTGGCCTCCCTTTTCAAGGTAGCCATGCAATATAACTTTCCCAACAAATGGATGCTTATCTGAGAAGATATAATTTTTCTATCAAAATGTTAGTTGAAGTTGTTCTCCAGAACAGGTCAGTACTAGATCTAGGCTCTGAGGGAAAATAATGTTTCTTTGCTAAAAATGTCAGGGATCATCTATGAGACATTAAAGCAAGCAAAGGCTTGTTTACATGAGTTATAAAGGCAACGGAAGATTCTGCCACCTGGTATGAACAATTCAATCATCAGGGAAAATCTACCTGGTTAAGAGAGCTTGTGCTAAGGTCCCAGTATGTACCCACAAGTAAGGACAAGGATAAGGCACCTCAAAGAGAGTCAACTATTTGACTCAAGTCTATAGAAGGAGTGGAATGTTGAGACCTGAGTTCTGAACAAGGAGGGATGTCATTTTGTAAAGGCCACATGGCAGGCTTCTTCTTAGGTTCTGAGCAGGGAGAGATGCCATTTTGTAAGAACCACATGCTGTATGTAAGTCTTATGCTAGGACTATTTTTATTAGCACTGCCCCAAGCTACCTGGTCATATCAGGTGGTCTATCAGGGAAGCACAAGGAAGCAGTAGACCTAGATAATAGTCAATCATTTAAAGATCAGAAAACTGGAACCTCCCTATATCCTTTCCCTATATAATCTTCTTCATGACCCTGGGCTGGGCTTGTCTCCTTGGTAAATGGCCCTGGATGGCCATTGTGAGGCCTTTTTGGCAGATGGATTAAAGTATTAAGCTTTAAAAAAAATACTTAGAAAGAATTATAACAGTATAAAACCAATAATTTTCTAGCTAGAGACGTACTACAGCAGGTACACTGCTTGTTTTGTGTATAACTTCGAGTTATTTTTTAAAAAGGAGCAACTGTGGGGGGGCCAGATTGATAGCAATGTGAATAGGGCATTTGCCTTGCATGTGGCTGACCCAGGATTGATCCCCAGCATCCCATATTTCCCCCAATACTTCCAGGAGTAATTTCTAAGCACAGAGACAGGAGTAACCACTGAGCAATTCTAGATGTGCCCCAGAAAAAAAGAAAAAAAATAATAATATAAAGTAAAAAAAAACAAATGTGTTGGTGAATTAAAATTATCATTAAGAATAAAAACTAGGGGCTGGCAAGGTGGTGCTAATGGTAAGGTGCCTGCCTTACAAGTACTAGCCAAGGAAGTACTGCGGTTCGATCCCCTGGCATCCCATATGGTCCCCCCAAGCCAGGGGCAATTTCTGAGTGCATAGCCAGGAGTAACCTTTGAGCATCAAATGGGTGTGGTCCGAAAAACCAAAATAAATAAATAAATAAAATAAAACAAATAAAAACTAAAAATTTTGCTATCTTTGCTTATGCTAAATTTTATTAACAGAGCTGGATATATAGTTCAAGGAACTTGAACTAACCTAGTGCTAGTCTAGACGGACCACAGTTCGATACTCCCAGCATCCCATATGGTCCCCCCAAGCCAGAAAAGAGTTCTGACTGCATAGCCAGGAATAACCCTGGAGCATCACAGTGTGTGGCCCAAAATCCAAAACAGACAAAAAAATTACAAGGATACACCTAATTAATAGAATAGACCAACAGAATTATCTAGAGGTCAAGGCATTTGCTTGTCTTTTATTTATTTATTTATTTATTTATTTATTTTTGCTTTGTTTTGTGTTTTGTGCTGTTTTGTTTTTAAACTACAACTGGCAGTACTCAGGGATTGCTTCTGGCTCTGTGTTTCAGTCATTCCTGGCAGTGCTCAGGGAAACCACCATTGTGCTTTCTTTCTTGCCCTGCACTTGCATTTTTATGTGACTAACTCAGGTTTAATCCTTGGTACCAGAGACAGTACTTTGAAGTCCTCTAAAATGATCCTTGAGCAGAGATCCAGGAGTAGGGCCTGAGCATTGTATGGCCCCAAAATAAAACAAAATGAACATTAAATAAAAGAAACACAGTTTAATATAGTATTTTGTGCTAAGGAATTACTTATATTAAAACTCACAAAGCTAAGGATATGTAAAATTAAGACAGATGAGCAAAGATGAAAAATTCAGTGACATTCAGAATGTCAAAAAATATTTTGACTTATTTTTTAAATAATATATTTATTTAACCACCATGATTTAAAAAAAATTTGTAGTTAAGTTTAACTTATAAAAACAGAATACCTCCCTTCTCCAGTGCAACCTTTCTACCACCAATGCCTCAACTCCCACCTCCCCCACCTTCTGTCTGTCTTTGAGACAGTCATTCTACTTCTTTCACGCATTAAGATTGTCATGATAGTGTTAGTGTAGTTATTTCTCTAACTGGCACTCACCACTCTTTGTGGTAAGCTTCATATTGTGGCCGGTCCTTCCAGCCCTCATCTCTATTATTTCTGGATATTATTACAATAAAGTATTTTTTTAATCCCATAGATAGATGAGATTCTTCTTTGTCTATCTATCTCCCTCTGGCTTATTTCAATCAGCGTGGTAGTTTTCATGTCCATTCATGTATAGTAAAATTTCATGACTACATCTCTCCTGATGGCTGCATAGTATTTCATTGTGTATATGTACCATAGTTTCTTAAGCCATTCATGTGTTTTGGGGCATCTGGTTGTTTCCTGATTCTGGCTATTGTAAATAGTGCTGCGATGAATATAGGTGTGCAGACGGTATTTTTGTACTGTGTTTTTGTTCAGAATGTCAAAGAATTTCTAAGGGAAGCCAAAATAAAACTAGAATCAAGAGATTGCCGAATTGTTGTCAGATAGGATGTGATGATTACTTAACTGAGGGGGCAAGCTGGAACCAAAGTTATTACTAATTAGTGATTTAAATTATCAGAATATCTGCTAGAACTTTTAGACAGCTAAGACCAAAAGTAATTGATAAAATTTTGCATTAAAATACAACTCTCTAAGGAATTATAAAATAGTAAGTAGAAGAAAGTTTTCATGTAACTTCAATCTCTCCTCTCAATTTTAAATACAATAAAACCAAAGAAAGCCTGTGAAAGTTTCACAGTTAGTTATACCCAAGAAATAAAATACAAATCGTATTTTTCTTCTACTGCTGAGAAGAAACAAATAAAAGTTCATGAATTTAAGGATTTTATCTCCCTATTCTCTAGATAAAGAAATCAGGCAATATATAATCCAAAACTTAACTAGATTGTGCAATAAAGCATTGTGTATTACTGTAGTCAGTGTAGCACAGGAGCATTTAAATTTAAATGAGCCAAAAGTAAAATATTCTGTTCCTTTATCACACTAGCTACATTGTAACTACTGAGTAGCTACATGTAGCTAGTGACTGTCAGATAAGCAAGAGATATGTTAAACAAAAGACTCACTATACAGTAGTAATTTGTTGAACCTAATAAAATAGTACATAACAATTGTACATGTATAGATATAACTTGTATATGTGTATTAGTTATCTACAACCTGATTCTGTATAAAAATCAATTCAAAACTTCACAGCTTTGTGACTGCAAAGATAGTACAGTGAGTAAGGGGGGCTTGATTTGCACACAGTTGACCTTTCAATTCCTGACACTCCATATAGTCCCCAGGCTCCCCCAGGAGTCACCCTTGAGTGCAGAGCCAGAGGTAACCCTTGATGAATGAGTCAGTGTGACTAAAAAACAAACAAACAAAAGCAGAAAAAATCTTCACTGATTAAAGTTAATAATTTTATTATCTCACACAGTTTGTCTTTTTGGGGGAGCCACACCCGGTGATGTTCAGGGGTTACTCCTGGCTATTCGCTCAGAAGTCGCTCCTGGCAGGTACAGGGACCATATGGGGAACAGGGGGATCGAACCGCGATCCATCCTAGGTTAGCACAAGGGAAGGCAGGCACCTTACCTTCAGCGCCCGGCCCTCAACACACCGTTTTTTAATCCTCTTACCCCAGTCTTCCCTAAACACAGAAGCACATACCCTGTTTATAAATAAATATATATATATATATATATATATATAATCTTCATTTAAGCACTATGATTGCAGTTGACTTTCAGTCATAAAAAGAATACCCTCCTTCACCAGTGCAACATTCTCACCATCAAAGCCCCCCTCCTCGCCCATCCCTTCCTGTATCCGAAACAGGCATTCTACTTCTCTATTTCTTGACAATATTTAATTGACGAGTCTGTAGTTAACTGATGTTCAGTTGTGGTTGTTGGAAGGGGGTTTTGTTCCTCACCGTGCAAACTCTTCATATGCTCATATGACATAGAAAGTGCTAACAACCAGGACAAAAAAAGACAGAGTAAGAGGAGGAAAAAAGAGGAGAGAAGATAGAGATAAAAGAGAAAGAGATCAACAGACACATAGATTTCAAGATAGAAATATCTTCTCCACATCACTAGAAGAGTCACTCAAGGTAATGGAATGAAGAAAGAATCAAGTACCCCTGTTAAGAAATGGAGTGTTAAAGAACCTCTGAATATAACTATTAAACAATTCAGTCAGAAATCAAGGCATGTGAATGTACTATATAGGAAAAAAGAAACAATAAGCACTATAAAACTGAGTAATTGGAAGAAAGTTTATTGAAAAATGAACTGAATGAAGATCAAGAGAGGGAAAGTGACACTCATAGTCCTTTCAGATATAATTGCTTTTTCCCTCAGAAACCCACAAAACTGGGAGCTGGCCTCTCTCTGAGACTAAAAGTAAAATGAAATTAGCAGAATGGAAATTTGTCCTCAAGATAAGCTTCAAAGTTGGGGAAATATCAATTTAAAAAATAAAAAACAGTTTGACCCCAAACAAAGGGAGTTTTTTATTTATTTTTTTATTTATTTTTTATTTATTTATTTGGTAGTTTTTTATTTATTGACTTCTTTATTTTTGTATATATAGCCAATGTTTTTGGAGAGACCCTAACATATATTTATGTGCGCATCAGTATATATGTAAATAAATAGATTTTATACTTAAGAGCATTTATTATATATAATTATGATTATAAACATTGCAATATTGCCATTGGCAACAAATGAATCCTAATGACCTTAAGTCTAACTGTAATTTAGTTAGCAGCCAAATTACTACACAATATGACCTCACTTATATATAGAATCAAGAAAATAGAGCAAAAAAAATAGATACAAAAAGCATATTGCCATGGAAAAGAAGAGACAAGCAAATAATGAGCTCAAAAATACAAACTTCCAGTTAATAAATAATCAAGTCATGACTATATAATAAATTTCAGTGGCTATTAATAACATTTCAATTATATATTTCTAAATATTAAATTAGTATCTCTTAATCCTCATCACAAGGAAAAAACAGCAATATGTAATGATAATGTCAAACAGACTTATTGTATGGAAAATTTGACAATTTATTTGCCAATATCAAATCATGTGGTTCACCCGACTACTTTGTATATATATATATATATATATATATATATATATA